>VUQS01074937.1:0-11921 GCA_015108495.1 Heterochromis multidens
CTTAAAACTTTCCTTTTTGATAAAGCTTATAGTTAGGGTTGGATCAGGTGACCCTGAATCCTCCCTTAGTTACGCTGCAATAGGCCTAGGCTGCTGGGGGTTTCCCATGATGCACTGAGTATTTCTCTTTCTCTCACCGTGTTTTTACACCTCTCTGCATTTAATGAGCTATTATTAATCTCTGCCTCTCTTCCACAGCATGCCCTTCTCCCTTCACCCCCAACCGGTCGCGGCGGATGGCTGCCCCTCCCTGAGCCTGGTTCCGCCGGAGGTTTCTTCCTGTTAAAAGGGAGTTTTTCCTTCCCACTGTTGCCAAGTGCTTGCTCATAGGGGGTCGTTTGATTGTTGGGGTTTCTCTGTATTATTGTAGGGTCTCTACCCTACAATATAAAGCGCCTTGAGGCGACTTTTGTTGTGATTTGGCGCTATATAAATAAAATTGAATTGAATTGAATTGAATAGTGTTAGGTTGCTGCTTCATAAAAGTCACCAAAGAAGTCTAAAAATCTTCCATCTGAAAAATAAGTGTTTTGCAAACATATACCAGGCCTGACTGACGACACTTATTTTCTCCTAGATTAATTTTATTCAGGTAATGTAAACTCGTCTGTATCAAAGTCTCTCTCTGGGCTTTGTCGTAACAGAAATTGGACAAAAATCTCTTTATGCCATTTGCCATCCACCATTTGCCAGAGAAAGTAGTTTATAAAAAGATGAATAAAGTGAACAGATCAAGGCTTTTTTCTATGTATGATGAAGCCAGAAGGGTTGAGAACAAGGCAGGGAGTAAAACTGGCATCCCTCCTGCAGACATGAACCTTGGCAAGCTGTGACATGCTGCAGGACTTGCCTGTCTGGTCCTCTTGCCCAGCTGCAGTTTAAGGATAGCCATGTGAGCAGCTGAGATGAAGAGAGAGACTTGGACAAAGAGAGAGGGCGTGAAAGAATAAAATGTGACTCAAATGAAAAATCTATATTCTGTAAGTGTTGTACAACAAAAAATGCCATGAACCCAACATGTGACTAACAACTTTCTTTGTAGCTCATAGACTGTATACAGAATAAAATTGAACGTTTGAAAAGTGAAACCAATGCAGAAGTGCCTCAAAATGGCTTTTATCAAATGGCCAGCAGGGGGCGACGCCTCTGGTTTAAGAAAAATCTGACTGCATATAAATATATGAGAAAATTACCCTACTTCTTCCTTGATAGAAAGCAATCCCTGATGAGTTTCTGTTCTTAGCCACTAGTTTCAAGTCTTATTTATTACAGAGTGATCTCAGTTTTATAAATGATGGTTTTGATTAGATTAACATAGATCATAAAGTAGGGTACATGCACTGTCTGGTTTCTTAGTCATATCCAGCCCTCATCCCTTTTAAAAAAATACCCAAGATGCCCAAAGATTGCAAGAGACAAAAACAGTTCACAGATGTCAAAGTGACGACGTCCATCTTTTATATGCTGTCACTGTTTGTCACTGTTTTAGTGATAATCAGACATCAGTATCATAATGACCTGAGCTAATCTCACAGGCTGATCCAGACATATTTTTGTAGATCAGTATGAGATAAAGCAAAGCCAATTAAAATCTAAGCCTTTCTTTACTTTATTCCACTCCATATAATCCAGCTATGCTGCTCGCCTTACTGCTGCTCTACACTGTCAGTATTTCACAGCATATAAGATTGTATAGCATGTGGGAACGTGAAAAAATGGTTTAGTCACACTGGTGATTGACCCATTCTGACAGCTGGGTTGGCAAAATTTGGTGTGCTGTTAAGCTTAACAATCAACTGTTGCTAATTATCCTTAATTCGATGAGTAACTTGATGACAGGCCAGAGTGTGTACTCTGCCAGGGACTGCTTATGAGGTACAAGAAGCATCACACTGTAACGCTGTACATCCACAGGCTCTGTTTTTCTTGCCGATGGTGTTTTTTTGTTTTTACATTTCAAGTAAAATGTTTATTCTTATCAGCCGAGTAGTATTGAACCCGATTTCAGTATGTTCTTAAGCAGTTTCTTAAAGAAAGTGTCTAATTTGTTTTTTACCCCTCTGTCTGTCTGTCTGCTTCGTATTGAATCAACAAGTAAGGCATAAGAACTGAAGCGGCTTCATTAACAGAGATGATCAGTATTAAAGAACTCTGGTCATTTATTCTGGTTTAATCGTAAACACGATACGTACTAAAATATATATCAATTAATTTTTTTTTTTCCTGGTTTACACATTTTCACAGCTTTAGCTTTGGATTTACTTCACTATATGGTGATGACACCAAGTTTAGATCAGAAATGAGCAGTGATTGGTTCTGTGCCAGCAGGGCCCCTAGACTTTAAATGAAACTGAGCATCTCTGGCTGTTAAATCCATGTAATCATTTTTAAGCCCCACTGGTATAGAAAAACATTCAGGTAATGATCTTTAATTAATTGTTCACATCTCTTCTTCTTTTTATCTTTTGCTTTGATGTTCCCTTTCTTGCTTTTATGTTTTTGTTCTTGCTTGCTGCTTTTATTGTTTTTATGTTTTCGTGTTGAGAATTGTGAGCAGCGTTGGTGCTGTCACATATCTGCCAAATACAATGCAGCATACACAGTAAAATATCACTTTATATAAACTTCTGATAACTTCTTTTCCCAAAAGGAGAACATTGTGTGTCTTAAAAGAAGTTATACAAGCAGTAGTTTAGATGAAAATAGCTTAGGCAAAAAACTTTCCTAAACAGTGGCAGAGCAAGGACCTGCAGGTACAAAAATTATGTGTTTGAAAATAAAGAGGTTTTTCAAGGCACATGTCTGAAAGTGCTGTTTGAGTAAGTTTTTCTCCAAAAGAGCTGGAAAGACAAAGGTAAATTCTTTCCCCCTTAAATGCCTACTAGGAGTAACCCTTGTTTATCTTTTATGAACGGTGCTTTTTCTGTCATATTTCAGGCCTGCTTCCAGAACAAAATGACTGGGTGTGCATCAGAAATTAGTGAGGGTGATCTCTGCATATACAGCTTCCTAGGGCTGCCCTTGGAAATACCCAGAACCTGTTCTGATAGTCATCAAACAGCATGTTTGTTTATGTCAAAGTGTCAAAACTCGTCATTAAGGGTACAGCGAAGGTCGTCAGATGCCATCTTCATGAGGGAAAGAGTTAAACCTGAACTGATTCAGTGTTTGTATTTATTCCAGTATACAGGAAGTGACTCAAGCACTTTTATGCATCAACATTTATGCATCACTTTCATACTTATTATTGTGCACCACATCCTGTGGTAGTGTAGCCATCACTTCCAGATTAATTTGTTTGAGAAATGATAAAAGCTGCAGCACTTGCTGGGTGACTATCATCAGCTTAATTTTTGCTTGAATTTTTGAGGAGCACAAAAAGAACATTTTGTTCTCATATATTTCATTTACTGCATTCTGGTAAAGTTTTAGGTACCAATTTGTGTCTTTTCTGCATCAATTTATGTAAAAGGAAACACAAAATCAGATCAGACACCAGACGACTATTCAAATATATATAGTAAACATTCATGCAATAAGGCCTTCAAATATTAATTCTCCTTGTTGTTGTTGTTTAGTCAACATACAGGCATAATTTACTCTTCTGTCCTTTTTTGTATCCTTTATTTTGGGAACTATGTCACGATTCATGACTCTTGTCATAATTTATCTTACATGTTTTTTAGGAATCATGTAAGATAATGTTATTGAACAAAAAAAAAGGACTAAAACTAATTTGTATTATTGACTATTCTTCCTAAAATTGGTTTCACACTTTGCCACATATTAGAAAGAAGAGCACCAAATCCTCACATCTAGCAACTATTTGGTATTTCTTGCTTGTAAAAGCATCAAACCATTAAATGAAGTGCTGCAGTAAAGTGATTGTAACTGCCGGCATTATTGCATAACCATCGTTTCATATCAAATTATTTCACTGTGGCTTTCCTTTGCAGCTATACTGAACAAAGCTAAAGCTATTCTTTCGTGTTTGACACTTTCTGTACGCCTTTAATGCAACCTGACAGCAAGACAAACTATCTGGTCTGCAGGCTCAGTAATACAAAGCAACACAATATTGTGCATACACAGTGGAGAGGGCTCTACTAACTGCTGATTTGTAAAACATGATCTTCTACACAAATGTACAACATGTTTCACATTAATATGTCTGAATTACTTCATTATCAAAAAACTAATTAGCAAGAGGGGAACCTTGAAGATTTTCACTGAAAGTATAAATATAGAGTGGTGCAAACGTGGGTTCTTCTTTCAAGGTCTTTCAAAGTATTATTATTTTTTGCAGAAGACTGTTTTATGTACATTATATTACTGAGAAAAGTCACAGCGCACAAAGTAATTAGCTTCACAAATAAATAAATAAATAAATTCAAGTGCTGCTTTTGTTTTGCTGCTTTTGTTGGATTGAAACTTGGCATGCACAACTTTCAATTAGATGTGGGTACGTCATGAGAAGGAAATTCTTCACAGTACAAAAAAACACAAAAGTCTGATGTATCAAAACTTTTTTTTATAACTGGAGAAACACATTGTGGCA
Source organism: Heterochromis multidens (assembly GCA_015108495.1). Lineage (NCBI taxonomy): Eukaryota > Metazoa > Chordata > Actinopteri > Cichliformes > Cichlidae > Heterochromis > Heterochromis multidens. The sequence goes on from VUQS01074937.1 coordinate 4,559, forward strand.
TTTTGTTAAGTCTGCTGGGCTACACCATCAAAATAAACCAAGTATGAACAGGTCAACACCATTATTCTTAGATGCATGTAAAATTCTGGGAGCCAGTCAGGTCAGTAAAGCTCTCAGTGGACGTGGGCTACAGGGGTGTGATTTTTTTTTTTTTTTTCTTTCCTGCAGAATATAATTTTAAAATGTATGAAAGGATTTCTCTTTTTTTGTTGCCTCAAAGTTTGAATTTGAACAAAAAGACAATCAGTGACATGCAATTTACAGTAGTTACAGTTTTACCTTATAGGGGGCCTTATGCTTATGCTTATTTCTATTTCCATATTTTTAATATTAATTTTTTAATGTTAAAATTTCTTTGACTAAAAGCTTTGCACAATTTACTGTTCAAAATAATCACTATTTATCTTATACTGGGCTTTGTTGAGGCCCCTCACTTCTTCCAATATCTGAAACAAGCTGTTTTACCTTTAAGCAAAATTGTTGATTGGCTGCACCTATTAAAAAGAGAGTTTAAACATCAGGTGGGTGGGGTTATGCTCACAGCCAGAACTGTGTTACAGTAGGAATATCTCCTCTCTTTGACATCATACAGATCTGAGAGTAGAAAAAAATTGCCTGAAACCAAGTGTTTTAGAGCAGTTTTTCTTTGAAAATGCTGATACATTAGAACATTAATCCGTTGTCAAACACAGGCAGCGTGCAAGCAGACATGCAGGCACCTAAATTCTGATATGACCCACAAACTCACAATACAACCAGTCCCTGTTATAGTACAATATGTACTTTTTGCAAACCAGTTTTTCATAGGTAGTGCAACATGGGTCATCAATAACACTAAAGAGAGAGAGTTTGGGGGGGGGGGGTTTCACCATGCTTTCTGCTTTGTAATGAAACATACAGGGTTTCCAGCAGAAAGGTTGTTAACCCTGGTGCTGGGGTTAATGCGAGCTACAGAAGGAACAGTGGAGCTGTGCTGGCCTGGGTGCATCTCTGCACACAGTGTTTAGAGACAGAAATACACAGAGAGAGAAACAGAGGCGAGACAGAGACCAGGGAGTTTCAGGCTGTACCAGAGAGCACAGAATCATGATCAACATCATTCACATATGTCAAAGAAAGATCTAGCCTGCCATTATTTGTAATTAGTGAACATAGGGGGAGTGATATCAGTATTAAATAACACATGCCTGGTTCTTATTACATTTCTTGCCTTATTTTTTTTTTAATCTCTTTTTATGTGCAACATAGTTTTAGTGTGTGTATAATACATGTAGTAAATATAATATACACACCTGCCCGTACATCTTTCCAACGTAGGTCAACTTAGGCCAGGCCTGCCGGAAACCCTGACATATGTATGACTGTTCATTTATCATGCTTGTTTTTTCTCCCTGGCTTCTCGATGTTTGAATGTCAATATAATGTGACTGCAGGTAGGGCCAGATTTTATGGGCTGCATTTGTTGAGATTACTGTATTCAGATTCTTATGAACCTGGTTACAACTGCTAGTAAAAAGACAGTGAATCACAATTGTGGAGATTACTAACATCTGTAAATTATCAGCACTAATGTAACACTGCTGTTCTGTGCTAAATGAGGATAAAAACAGGGTGGATTTGTGCAAAAAAGAGGAAAATGGGAACAAAAAGACAACTGAGAAACACACCTACAAAAAGACCAGCAAAGAAGAACCAGAACAAAGAGACAATGCAAGATAGAAGAATAAAAAGCATGAAGGGCACATGAAAAGAAAGCGGCAGTGGGCCAGAGGAGATAGGGCTAAGTGTATGAGCATTCATCCCATGGAAAAGTTGCTGTGCTTGCTGTGGTTGTGCTGAAGGCTAAGCCAACATGCCCAGCAGTGATGAATTGGTCCTGTCAGGATAAGCCAAACAAACAGAGATCGGTATAGTGTATGACATCCCTCCTCTAGGCGCTGCAGTGAACAATGACATTTCCCTACCAGCTGTGCAACAATGGCTCTAGAGATCTGGCAGGACACATATGCTGGAGGTATACAGCTGTTTTTGTATGGATATGTATTAAACAGACATATCGGAGTGATTTAGTAGAGGTCTTGTGCCACATATTGCTTTTGGAAAATAACAGTGACTATTACAGCTGCAAGATACACATGACTGTGGCCGCTAGAGGGCAGGAGGTAAACAAAGCCATAGCACCAAAACATCCTTTAAACCCTGTTTTTCAATCATCATATTATTATTAGTCTGCAAACAATATTTCTAAATTGTTTCTGTAACGATTTATTGATCAAACATCAGTTAGTATCAGCCATATCGACTGCCATCAGCCTATCGTCAAAGAAGATAAACTTTCCTAAAGGCAGGGGCTGTGTTTTTGCTGATAGCAATCTAAGTTTGGCCCAGAAGGGACCTACACCTGCAGTTCTTTTATGGGCCACATTTGACCTTAACTGACAGCACCGACTCGGTGTGAGTCTGGCTACCTCAACTCAGTCACAGGTCCACCTTTTATGGGGCAGATGTCAAGTGTGTCATGACACCTGAGCCACATCTGGACCACATAACATTGACCATAATCCATGTCAAGCCCTCTTACTGACTTCTAGGCCATTTCAGGCTTACACAACATTTGCCAGTGCTGTAACGGAGTCTTAAGTGCCAAAAGTAGCCCGGATTAAGCTGAAACATGTCTGCTATCAGAGTTGTATGTTATGTCACATAAATTTATAAATGTTCAGCGAGACTGTGATAAAGACCTGAAAGATTTTAACACAGTTATTTATTATAAAGATTTCTTTCTTTCTTTGACAGAAATTATAAAAATTACACTAAAAATGAAAGAAAACCAAAAAAGAGAAACCATTCTTGTTGGCTATCAGCAGGACTGTTGTCTTAAATATTAGTATTTCACAGTGAGTACACTTGTATTGTATATATTATAAACAGGTTGAGCAGAAATGGCAACATGAGTTCATCTTTCTGCTGAATGAAAATGTGTACAGCTGTGTTAGCTGTAGCTTGAAGGTGTTTCCTGACACCACATTTGTTTAGTCAACTGAGAAATTATTTTTAGATCTGCAGTTGCCCCATTGCAATCAAAAACATGAGGGTTTTGTATCTCTCTAGGAAAATATGTCAAAATCTGTTCATAGAAACCAGAATTTGGTTTCTATGAACAAACTGAAAAAATTGTGACCATGATGTACTAAGCAGACCTTTTAAGAGTTAAAAAATAAGCTTGCCAGTTCTCTGTGGCCACTAAAAACAACTTACAGTCTGATATACCAACGATGAGTTTGTTCAGCTGCATTTGTTGCATTGCCAAACTCTACACTCACCGGTCATGTCATTAGGTAAATATGTTAAACTGCTCATTAATAATGCAAATAACTAATCGGCTGATCACATGGCAGCAACTCAGTTCATTTATGCATGTAGGCAGGATCAAGACGACCTGCTGAAGTTCAAATCGAGTATCAGAATGAGGAAGAAAGGTGATTGAAGTGACTGTTGGTGCCACATGACTTTGTCTGAATATTTCAGACTCTGATGATCTACTGGAATTTTTTCACACCACCATCTCTAGGGTTCACAGAGAATGGTCTGAAAAAGAGAAAATGTCCAGTGAGCAGTAGTCCTCTGGGTGACTATGCTGTATTGATGTCAGAAGAGAATGGCCAGGCTGCTTTGAGCTGATAGGAAGGCAACAATAACTCAAATAATAATCTGTCACAACCAAGGTATGCAGAAGAGCATCTTTGAATGGACAGCATATCAAACCTTGATGAGCTACAGCAGCAGAAGACCACACCGGGTGCCACCCCTGTCAGTTAAGAACAGGAAACTGAGGCTACAATTCACACGGGTTCATCGCGAATGTACAACTCTAAGAGAGCACAAACAAAATCATTTACAATGAAGAATATTTTTAAAATTAATTTAAAAAATGTCTTTTGCAAGAAAAAGATTGACCAAAAATCCCTTTAAACATTTTTGACCAAAGAGAGCAGAAAGAGGAGATGGGATCACAGACGCTTTGGCCCAAAGCTTTGCTTATTGTGCCATCATCTTACCTTACATGGCTCAGCTGTTTTAAAGACAGCAGGCTGTAACTGAAGCAATTAGCAACCAGGTGGGTTTGGCAGCGGTAAACTACATGCACACTGACATAGATAGTAACAGCACAGCAGAGGATCGCAGCAGTGATCAACAGCTGTGATCAAGCAATGTACAAGAAGGTCTTACAGTCAAGTGGACTGATAAATGTTTGGGGTTTTCTGGACACCAGATATCAAGCATGAAGTAAGAATTCAAATTTCCTGCTCCTCTGTTTATTCAGTGATGTCATTTTATTATTTTCCATTTTCTTTCTGTCAGTAAATTAGTCTGTGAATGATCAAAAGCACAAGTGAAAAATGTTCCTCACGTTTTCTGTCACAGTCAAAAGTCTTGTTTTCATATGAAAAATTAAAAACAATTTAGAAGAAACATTTAGTTAGCAGTTGTCAGCAGATTAGACATACGGCCCTGCTTCCAGACAGCTGTCAACTATCCGGCTACAACAACACCAACATTATTCCAGCAAGAAAGTTTCAGTAATGCCGGCTAACAGCAGCTAACACTGAAAAAAAACCAACTGTGCCTAACGACAGAAAAGTTCAGGATGTCCTCAACAGTGTCAGGCTACACTTTCTACAGATAAACACCGACCAGAGCGTCTGAGGTGCCTCTGGGGTAAAAACATAAAATATCACAAAATAATTAATTAACACATAACCTTTTTTAAATTCCAGGCTTATTGTTAACCAGTAAATGCAGAACGCAGAACTAACTGATTGGTGAAACTAATGAGGGTCAAGAAATCCATCAAGAGAAGTGGAAAAGAAACAGACAGGAAATACAATCATCAGTGGTTTGCAAGGTAAGTATAACTTTCAGAATAAAACAGGAAACTGTGACACATCACGTTTAAGAAACTTGAACTATAGCAGATGGAGATGACTAAACAATTAAAATGATCAACTGATCAAAATGGTTTTGTTGAAAAACTACTACTACTACTTACTGTTTTAGCTGTATCGATACCAACCAAAGGCAGCGAACGTTGTCAGTCTTCCCTGTGTCTAATGCTAACAGACTGTGGTGATTTAACCCTGGATAGCACAATTATTTGTGCCTAAAAAGTGTTCTATTTGTCTTAAAGTCTCAGAATAAAGCTAAGAAACTTTTTTCTCTAATCAGATATTCTCTGTGGCATTGTGTGTAATATCTGACTTAAAGATTTCTTTCAGTCTGAATCTTCTGAAGTCTTCATTTCAATTTTCACTTTTTTTTCCCCAGAGAATTTCAGTGCTATCTGCATCCATCCTGATCTGTCTGACTTGCTGTCTTCAGCAAGGATTGCTTTTCTTGCTTGAGTAGCTGTGGATCAAGTAGACAAGAGTCTTTGATTGTCACCACTTTGATTTGTTATTGAGTAAGGATGCCGTTGAACACAGTTATGTGCAGCTTTCTCCATGATTACTGAGATATTGTGTTCCACAGAATGTGCTTTACATTCTCACGTCATCGGTCGTCTTAAAGATGCTGTCAAATTGTACCTGGCAAAGAGAGCTTCAGCAAAATCACGTGATTAAAAAAAGAAAACCAAAAGTAAATCTCATAAATCAAACCTTCTTGCCATGATGGACTGTTTTACAATGCACATTGTTGGTCCTGAAACCCATTACAGGAACAGCTTAATCAGTTCATAGACATTTTTAGTATGTGGGATTCAAGGTGTTTGCCCGATAGTGGGGAAAAAAAAAAGGAATGCAAGGAATTATTTTAATAGTCTGATGCCTTAAAGACAGCAAGCCAAGAGATCAATTAAAGGAAAAGTGCTATTATAATATAAAGGATGTTGGGAAGGGACAAGGTTGCAGATGATGTCCGCATAAAGGAACAGGAGGACAGAGTCCAGACAGATGCTGGCAAAAAGACAAACAGATGAAAACAAACAATTCCACCCTGTGGTGCAAAGGGCCAGTGGGGAGATGTGAGAGTGTTTGGTTGGGGAACCTCGAGAAATGTCAAGCTAAGCATACATCAATGGAGGCAAGGCGGGGCTGTCAGGGAGCATTAATGCAACACGCTTGATGTTTTAGTAATGAGGACATGCTGTACAGAGTGGCAAAGATGCCGGGACGCAAACAAGTGCCGGCGAGGCATGGACGATCAGCCGTGGAATCAGACTTAACTGAGAGAGTGAGAAACAAACAGACAAGATCGCTGGGAGGGAAAAATAAACAGCGAGGCAAGCAGCGGAGGCCTAAGACTTTATGCTCAGGAGAATGAGTAATACTTAAGGTCTTTAGCAAAAGAAATAAAAATGGAGAAGTTCAAGTACCTAGGGTTGTTCATGAGTGTGGGGCAAATGGAGTGTTGGCCTGAAAGGTGGATCAGTGCAGCGTCTGTAGCGAGGTGGAGGGGTCAAAGGGGTGACTTGATGTGGTTTGGGCATCTGTATAGGATGCTTCCTGGCATGTCCAACCTTCAGGAGACCCTAAGGAAGATCTGGACATGTGGAAGAGATTATGTCTCTTGGCTGGCTTTGGACAGTCTCGGCATTCCTCTGGAAGAGCTGGAGGTGGTGGCAGGGGAGAAGTAGATCTAGTAACCCATAACTGTTAAAACAAGCATGGATGATATTAGTGTGTGACTGTGTCGTCATTTTGAAGCCTTTTCTCAACACACAGGGACTGCATTGCCCAAACATTGGTTGCCAGCTAAACCAGTGCTTACTTAAGTTTGTCTGTCAGCTTCTGTTACTTATTTTCTTCAAAGTCTTAGAGTTTGCAGGACTTATTCCACAGCTGTTTTTGGGTTCACTTTATTTGCACCCACCAGTGTTGATTGGCCTCTATATGTTGCTTAATGCCTCTCGGCTGGCATAACGTATGTTGTAAAGCGCTCAAATACATACAATTTTTAACTGTATCAGGCATTTGTTTTAGTTAAAAGTGGCCTCACAAGAACAGTTTGTCTTCTTTAAAATTTGGGCAACACTATTTTCTGTATCTATCTCCTGCATAAATGCAGGGCCGTTTCATTAGCTGGAAATACTTTTTTAGTTTTACAGTTTCAATTGAACACTTTAACAATCACTACTGACTCAAATGTGACGCACTATACTATATTAGATCACAGTCTGCCATTTTGAATATCCAAATTCTTAGGATTTTCTCATTTTCTTATGTCTTATTAAAAAAACTAAGAAGATGAAGAAAAAATAAGCAGCTTGCTGAAAACCCAGAAAATTGAGTTTAGAGGTGAATTTATATGCAACACTCATCCTTGCATTGGATACTTTTTTTTTTTTTTTTTAACAAGCTTTTGT
>VUQS01074938.1:10980-21637 GCA_015108495.1 Heterochromis multidens
TCCTAAAAAAAAAATGCATAAATCAATTTCTACTACTAATTTCATTTTTTACTGTTTTTGTAATAGTACCTTAAGGGGTGGCTGTAGCTCAGGAAGTAGAGCAGGTCATCTGCTAATCAGAAGGTTGGTGGTTCGATCCCTGGCTGCTCCAGTCTGCATGCCAAATATCCTTGGGCAAGATACTAACCCCAAGTTGCATCCATCGGAGTGGATGTGTGTGTGAATGTTAGTTAGAGCACTTAAGCACAGAAAAAAGTGCTTGTATGATTGGGTGTGAATGGGTGAATGAGGCATGTTGTATTAAGCGCTTTGAGTGCTCCGGGAGAGTAGAAAAGTGCTATATAAGAATCAGTCCATTTACCATGAACACTGTGCATTTTAAAACAAAAATGTATTGGTGTGGATCTATGCTGAAACTTGCGGGATTGATTTATCATTGGAAACGGAGTTAATCAGTTGAAACAGCAGCAGTCAGAGAATGTGCAACACCACCAAGGATGTAAGTTCCATTCACATCATGCATGACTTGAGCCTCGAGTTGCAGAAGGGTTTGTGGATCCTTTGTTATTTTGAATATAAAGGCACTGGGCCTCATTCACTTATATATGGGTAAGAAATGTTCTTACCTTCTGCACAAAACAAGCAAAATTAGCTCTTGACTGAACTTAAGCATTTTGTTGCAGAAACTGGTAGTATGTTACACAAATCAGTGACATTCAGTGCTGCAACCTGAAAGCCTGATGTCTCCTCTCTTAAGCATCGTGTTTATTTCACGTTCTGAGAAAAGTTTTTGATTTTTTTTTTTAATGCAGAATTTGAATGATCAAATTCACTCTGCTCATTAAGCTCGTTGAGTAAATTAGTTTGTACTGCAGTATTGAGAGCAAACACAGAAACACAGAAACACACACACACACACACACCCACCCACCCTGTTAAGACCAAGAAGAGAAGCAGTCTTTCAATTAGTCTGATTGGCTGCTGCTGCCTGAGGTCTGGATGCAGTGTTTTATTTCCACTTAAACCTCTCGCTTTTTTACTTCTTTATTTTTCATAACCTCATTTTCTAGATTGCTGTCTCACTCACATCTCTTCCTCTTTATGCCTTTTAAGCAGCATCTCTCCTCCTTCCCTTTCTTTTGCTCACTGTATAATAGGATTTTAGAATCAGTGGACAATAATGATGAAGTGAACCTTTAGTTGGTTTTGGGCCTCCTGTCTTTACAGCACATAATGTCAGGCTGCTTTCTAACACGAGAGTCTATTTGAGACCTGATACTGCATTTATTTTTATTAAAAATAACACCTCAAAGTGCAACTCTGAGAGGAACAGCACATCTCTGCAGTCATTAAGTGCCTTTTTGTTCAAAATATGCATCACACATTATGGATGTCCTCTTCTGTCTTTATTTAGTTTGATTTATTGTGTCTTGTTTGTGTTTTATGTCTTGCGGTCATCTCAGCAGAGGCTGCCACATTAGAGTTCTCATTGTTTTTCACATGAAAAACCATGACCTGCCTCCAGAAAACATCCAACTTTTTAATGAACTTGAACATGAGCAACATGAACAGCATGAGAATCAATCACTTAATCAAGCACTTCTGAAGGGGGCCTATTTTGGTTTTCCTTATTTTCTGTCTTATATCTCCTGTTCCAAAGGTGGATGCCATAAACATGGCCCAAGTTTCCAATAATGAGCTCAGTGTATGTACACGTAATCCCTGTGAGCCACTTAGCTCTGTATGATGTCAGTGAGAGTGGACATCCTTATGTGGTCGTCTCCTAACCACAAACACTTCCTATACCTTCTGCATAGGAGGTCCTATGAGAAGAAAGTTTGTGTACAGGGAGGATGGCCTCATGCTGGGGATTGGTGCAGCCATGCAGTTCATCCTCTTTGTGATATAAGCTTATTTATCTCATACAGGGAGGATAAATAATTCTCACTGTATGAGATAAATAAGGATTATTTTGAACTGTGAATCATGCAAAGCTACTTAAGTAGATTCCAAGAATAAAATTATGGAGCTTTCCTTTCTTGTGTTTGATCATTTGGAAGCTGTTGTATATCAAACATCTGTCTGTGTGTTTTAGGTTTTGGGATTACAGCAGACACCAGCCTCTTCTGGATACCATGGAGCATCATTCAGAGTTTGTCTGTGGATTAGACTTCAACCTGCATATCCCCAACCAGGTAATGCAAAGCCACCTGTACTGTTCGTAATAAACTAGCGGATTTAAAGTATCAGTTGAAGGATGAAATCGTTGGTGTTCTGGGAATCTAGCTAAAATGGTTTGGATTATTTTGTGTTTGTTTTTCATAAGAACAAATCAGGAAGCAGATATGGGTGTTTCTACATCAGTATTTGAAAGACAGGTTTTAGTTGTCGGACTACAACACAATTCCAGACTTTTCATACTAAACTTAGTCTCAGCTGGTTTTCCAAAGGTCTCCATTTTAGGAGCAGCAGTCCAAGACTGCATACCTCCACCAAGGATGAAAATTCCCTCCACAGCATGCATAAATTGAATCCCTGGATCCAGGATATCTGGAACTGGATTTACTTTTTTATATTTTCTTAAGAACATGATGATGTCTCATATTTTTCCTCTATCTTGCAATGATAAAGAATCCTTCCAAAAATTCCTGAATACAGATTAGGATTCACTCAAAAAGTGAGTCACTTCTACACTGGGTCAAGCTCCATCTCTGATGCAGTTTTCATACAAATCTGTCCAAAACTTTGAGTAATCAGGCTAGCAAACAGACGAACCAGGCTAATTACATAACCTCTTTAAAAGTCTTCTGGAGTGTACCTCTTTACCTCTGTCAGCCCTTTGAATTTATGCTTTACTTAAACACCAGTCAAAGTACTCTGAAATGTCTTTTAACGGAGGTTTTTGCATTGTGACACTCACACACAGGTTAAAACATTACCAGCTATGCCTGCGGATAGTAATTAGATGCACAGAGCGTTAAAAACAAGTTAGGCTGCCCTTTAAACTGCTGCCATTGCAACTCAAACCTGGACATACTAAACTTCATTATCGGAAAGAGTGAAAATCTTACAAAATATAATGAAATGTAGTAAATTATATTAATCATTGGATGCACCAGCTGCAATTAACCTCAAGTATTTAATTTCCATCATGCTCTGAATTGGTACTTTTCATCAGAAGAAGAAGAAGAAAATGTAAAAACATTTTTAAAAATTAAAAAAAAAAAAAAGAAATAAAGTAGTAAACATATTTTGGATAATTCTTTATTTAGGTATTCCTGGTGTGACTTCCATATTCATGCATATCCCTTCTTCCCTGTGCTCGCCTCACTGTGTCAACATCCTGTTTCCTTATCTGTGTCACTCTGTTTCTGGTATTTTTGAATTGGGGCCATCCGTCAATCTGTCTGCACATGAGGCCGAGTTTACCCACACACAGTAACGCTCACCATCACTGGGCTGTCACTGAGCTATGCACTCAAATGTGTCGAGCTAAAGAAGCAGTGAATTGAAAAGGTCACCAGTGCCTAATCTCGTTTTTCAGCTAATTTAGACAAAAGCTGCACCGTGTGGCTCCCAAACAGAAGGAGAAAAATGACATCCGCAGAGTTCAGTGTAAAACCACTGGATGAATGCGTGGGAAATCCTGACAAAAAACATATTGGGGTCGGTGTCAGCTGGGAAATTAGTGATGAAATCAGCTGCAGACACTTTAGGAAAGGGTGAACCGAGGTCATCACTCCTCCATCAGTGCTACATTTTAAAAGTCTTCTAAAAAAAAAAAAAATTTAGCTATGTTAGCCAACGTTCACCACAACCCTTAAAAATGCCTTTAGCCAGTTTCCTGTTTCATATTTTAATGTGGTCATGCACCTTAACAGAGCAAGCACGACTTTACAGGTTTTAGCCCATTAACTTCAAATGGTGCAGACATCACTGCTGAGCTTTCACAAACCACACCAGAAGTCGTGAGATGGATTTCTTACCCTCCGGGTGACCATTAGATTCAGTTCATTTAGACAACGCTTTAAGAATCAACCTGCAGCTCCGAAACCTTTTTCACACCATCTATAAGTTCTCTCCTTTGTCTTATGGTGGATATATCATGGGAATGCAGCCATTTGTTTTTTTTGTTTTTTTACTTTGTCTAAGAAAAAGCTGTTTTTCAGAAAGATATTTTGACTTAAATTTGACTTCAGGTCACGACAAAAATAAGGAATCAGCTGCTGGAGACTGTGAAGCAGAGAAGAGGCAGTTTGAAAACTAGCCTGATAACTTTCGTGTTCTTGGGGCTTCTGGTGTTGCCAGCAGAAAACCGGGCCAAGAATCCCTGTTACATCCACTGTTGTTTAAGGCTAATAAAAAGCCAAACAGTTGTCCGATTATAGCCAATTTGGTTTCAAGATGGCATTTCAGCAAATTCAGTCCTCATTTTATTATTTGCGCAGACTGTTTACCTGCATCCAACCAAAGCCTGCACAACCATGACTGGTCAAGAGAACTACAAATGAAAACCTGAAAGATTCTAGTTCCAAAAATCAGGTCCCTTGCCTTCTGATTCTTCATAATCATATGCAGATATGTGTTTATAGAGATTAGAGAGAAGATTTCTGACACACATTCACATATTTCCAAGGTGCACAGGAATAAAGTACTTTAAGCTAGTACTTTAAGCTGCTCCTTTATTTCCCAAGGGGTTACCACAGCAGATGGTTCCGCTTGTTTGATTTGGCACAGATTGTGAGCCCTGAGGCTGGGTTTGTGCCTCCGCAAAAGGTTTCAAACTCTTTTGCGTGTAAGTCAGATGTGTTAACCACTACACCATCGAGCCACTCGTGCATAGGAATGAAATCATTTCTAATAAAAAAGGTAACGATAACAACAGCCACTTTCTTTATTGGAACAACACATTTCAGCTTGTGGTCTTCATCAGTGTCCATGAAAGTACTCTGAATATCAGCTGCAATTTTACTAGTAATCTTGCTAGTCATTTGCAAAGTATTTGTCAGTTTTTCACCATCAAGCCTCTGTTGATTTATTTTTTTTTTAATGGCACATAGCGATACGAGCAGATGACTGGAACGTAAGGCATAAAAAAATTGTAGTAGACTTTGAGAGTTACTGCAAGGTAAATCTGACCATTTTTGAGAATGGAAAATCCGTGTTTTGTTGAAGTGTTCACAGAAATGTGTAATATATGAAGAATAAGCAGATTTTTTTTTAAATAAATGACGAAAGCTACAAAGACAGGGAATCATGGTCATAGCTGGATAAGCTAAAACTTGGCAGAACATCAGTAGGCTTGTTTAAATTATAGTTTTATATTCAAACTGTCATGAATTCTTTTTACTTCAGACATAAATCAATTTGGAAATTACAGCTGAAATTACTGCAATTTTTTCTTTAGTAAAGTACAATCCAAGAAACTGTAATAGTGAAGCTGTTCTTCAAGCCACTATTTTTTATTTTTTTTGGCAGTAAATCCATGAAGAGACCAAAATGAATGATTTCATTCTACTAACAAGTACTGTGTGTGCATGAAAGTCTGATGTGCCTTCTGAACCACAGAGCTCTATTGTCCAGAAAATACTGAAATGCAATAATGAGAGACACACACACACACACACACACGTTTCTTTCAGTAAGGGCAGATCAAAATGCTCCTGTGACTTGAACCTGGATAAGCAGTAGATAATGAATGGGTAGGTTGGACCCGTTCAGTTCATATTTAAGGTGTTTTTACAGGTTCAGTAAGAAATGACAGAAGTCAGAAACAGCCTCACATTTTTTCACAAGGTTTGTTGAAGTAAATTCGGCCCAGCAGACCTGCCTTTAAGTTACCTCTCCACTTTCAGAACATACAGATTCATTTTCTGGACATGCACTATCATCTGCGTTTTCACTTGAACTAGAAATAGCTCAAGTGGAAAATCAGATTGAGAAAGGACACAAACAGTGACGCGGTGGAAGTGTGTACGTGTTAACGGCCTCACGATTCGTGGCATGACCCCACAACGTGACGGTACACAGTCAGTTACCCACAGCAACCAATCACAGAGGGCAGGCTGTCCCGAACGCTGACTCTGAGTTCAGTGTGACAGTCAGTAACCTGTGTGTGTGTGTGTTTTTATGTATAACAGAGGTGCAGTAATGAGCTGCATTGACAGTGCGTGAGTGTGTGTGGGTGGGTGGAAGCACCAACAGTAATGAGTTGTATTGTTAGTCGCGCTGTTATCAGACGTGTCATTATAGGGAAACAGGCTATGAAAATACAACCCACACTCGGTGACAGCGTGGAGGACACTTACACTGACGTCACGGATCAGATCTCCCCTCTTTTTTCCATGTTTCTCCTTCAAGTCACCCTGTCTTTTCTCTCTGGTTGGGTTTTTCTCCTCAGGGGGTCAGTCAGTCGTAACAAAAATCCTTTTTCTGGGAGAACATGTAGAAGACTGTTATGTTATGTAAAAGACTGTTAAATAATTTGAATGAACAATAAGATTCTATACTCATCTGTTACGCTTGCGATGGATGTTCCTAGCAAATAATTTACTAGTCAGTTAAGTAGGAGAAAAATAAATTAGGCAGTTTTAAAAGTCAGACCAAGTTGGACTTTATGTAATGTAAACACTAAACACTGAGGCATAATATTCGCCGCCTGCATGTTAGACCCAGCGTCTAACTGCTGTTACAAATGGATAAAATATGAATAATTAATTTAATTGGCTAGTATTTCGTTCGCAGTAGGTCTCCAGCTTGCGTGCAACACTGACAGCTGTGATCTACTGCTTCCTCCATGTCACGTGATTAGCTCATTCAGCTTTTTGTTTCCATGCCTCTGTGGGTGGTCATTGAACATGTTGACTGTAAAAACTATTGAACACCTATTGACGGGGGGGAATTCTCCAGACAGGATAACGGCCCGGTGTTACTTAAACGTGATTAGAAACCAGCTCTTTGGAGTTCAGGCTTTTAAAAAATTAAAGTCTGTGCTAAAAGGTGAAAAAATGTGCATCTCCAATCATGTCCTCACAATAATAGAAGTAAGGTAATAATCTCTTTTTTTTCTTTCATACATACCATTAACAGCACTGAAATTGCATTCTCTGGAAAAAATGTAACGTGAAGTTGAATTTCCTGTGCAGTCCAGAATGCAATAAACAAAATTCATATTGGAACAATTTGCAGAACTTATTTTCTGTTCTGTGGTTGGAAGTGAACAAGTTGGCCAAATATCTACATCAGTGGTCAGTTTCACTACTGTTGTTAGATGGATAGCTTTGGATATATAGAGGTAACGATCCCCGTTTTTACCAGCAACAAAGGAGTTTGGAGGTCTGGCAGTGGGGTACATACCAAGGTTTTCAGCCAGGAGGCTGCTTTTTGTGCTGCCTTTGGGAGCTTTTTGGTTCGCACAAAGGTTTTGCTTTGTTTTCATTTGCTGGTTAGTTTCATTTGCACTCGTTTTTACTTATACTCAGTGCACAGTTATGTTTAGGCACTACAGATTACTTAGTTAGGCTTAGGAAAAGATCGTAATTTGGGTTAGAATAACATCAAGGAGTTTGGAGTGAAATCCATCTGACTTCTGTCTAAACCTGCTGTGTCACAGTACTGATGCACCCTGTGTATGTCTGAGAACCCTGTGCTCTTAATGATACAGCTGATGCATTTCTTCCTGAAAGTCTTTTTTCAGATTATTTTGGCTTTTTGCAGTCTCTGTGTCCATCTTAGAGAAGCAGGGACTGGATGACCTAATCACTGGCAAATTCATCCACATAGGCTGGTTTGTTTGAGGCTGTGGATAGCTTTTTGTTTATTATGTGTTTGTGCTTGTGCTGCAGAGGAGAAGTTGTGGCCAAAGAGATATCCAGCTCATAGAAAGACTTTATTCTAACAGCCTTTACTGACAAAATTTGGAGATTTGTGTGTTTGGTGTGGCTGGTCTTGGTTTTTTTGTTCCAGCTGATTTTTTCGGAGGTGAAACACCATCTACAGGATTCTTATCAAAGCTGCAGATGGATATGTTGTTGCACAGGTGAGATTCCTCTCATTGACCATGGCATGGAAGGTTTCCAAGTCTGCCTTCCACAGGTGGCACTCTTGTGCTCCTAAGTGCCAAAAGCACATCCTTCTTTTCTTCCAAAGGTAGGTGGTACTTCTGCCTCCATCCTGAAAGTCTTTTTTCAGATTATTTCGGCTTTTTGCAGCCTCTGCTTCTAATAAATATGGCCAACCATTAGCATTAGAAAATGGCCTGCAAATCTCCTCATAACGTGTGTATACAAGTATCCCCAGACAGATTCAACCCCCCCCCCCAAAAAAAGAAAAAACATACAGTTTTAAATTATTTCCCAAATTTCTGCATCAAAATAGAAACATAACAGACATTACTCACAGTTCAAAATAATCCTTGTTAATCCATTTTAGCTCCTGTCTCTTTGAGGCCAACATCCCGTTTAGCCAACTTTGATCTGATTTGTTTGAGAGGGGCAAACAGACTTTTGAACAGCAGATAGTTGAGCATCTGTGTGCACATTCAGAGATGTGTGGCTGAAATTATTATTAATATTAGGGATATCTGCTCTCTTTGACATCATACGAAGCCAAGACTAGAAAGAAACTGTCATAAACTGAACGATTTTGGTTCTCTCTCTGCTCTCTTTTCTTTTCCCTCATCCCCAACTGGTCACGGCAGATGGCTGCCCCTCCCTGAGCCTGGTTCTGCCAGAGGTTGCTTCCTGTTAAAAAGGAGTTTTTCTTTCCCACTGTAACCAAGTGCTTGCTCATAGGGGGTCGTCTGATTGTTGGGGTTTTTCTGTATTATTGTAGGGTCTTTACCTTACAGTATAAAGTGCCTTGAGGCGACTGTTGTTGTGAATTGACGCTGTAAATAAAATTGAATTGAATTGAACTCAATTAGTTGTAGGTTTACTGACCTCATTATCTGAATCTTTAATCTATTTAATATAAGTATCTAGTGCACAGTAGGTCCACTTTAATGGGAAATCTGTATACTGTATACTCAGTATACTGAAATAAATATGGGTGTTGTGTAAAGTGGAACAGGAGTAATGAGAGTCCCGCTGCACAGAGCTAACATGCAGGCAGAGATTTAGGGGAAATGTTGTGCTGCATTAGATTTTAGTAAGAACTTAAACTGAACTCGCACATCATTTCCATAAACAAGGCTGTCCACTCTGTTAATCCTCACACCAGGCTAATCTACTGGAAACCCGACAACGCTACATTATCTGTCCAGCTGTGAGATATCACACCCTTCTTCTTTTTTCACCATTTATCATCCTTCTGCTCTTCACCACAGTTTCTACATTTTTCTGGTCTTTTCCTGTTTAGAATATTTCATTTCTTGTGTTTTAATTTCTTCCTCTGATAAATGCGCTAACTCGTGCTTGTTGCTTCTCTTTCTTAATCACTTCCTTTTTTTTCTTTGCTTGTTCTCTCCATCACACTCCCTGCCTCTCTCACTGGTGTGGTCTTATACCGGTGTAGCCACGTGTGTCTGATGGATCACCCTCTTTTACCACATAGATACACAAGCACTTCGTGCTTTGTAGGTGGTTATCGTGTGTGTGTTAGAGACAGAATGAGGCGATAGATCATACAGGACTGCAGGATGACATCTATTCACTGGTCTGTAGGTTGGTCTTTTTTTAATAAAAATTCCTTCTGATAACAGTTAAAATGGTATAACACACCATGATTATTTTCTTTTCTTTGGAAGAATTATTTTATTTCTAACTTTCTTAGTATCATGTATCCCTGTTACGTGTATTTTTAAAGCACACATTCAAAAGAAGAAGCACAGACTATTAACGAGTAATTAGGTCTAAATACACATTGAGGAACATTTGAAATAAACAGTGAGTGAAAATAAACCTCCCACACAGGTATATATGTACACATGCACACGGAGGATCAACTGGTCATAATGTTTTGCCTCATCAGTATATAATATATCAAGCTTTGAATACAATAAATTAGGTAAAATTTGGCTCTTAGCTTATGTTTGTCTCAATGGTATCTTGTCCTTTTGTGTTGTAGTACACGTTGAAACCAAGTGGGGGGATATTTCTAACTCGGGATCATGCTGCGTACTGGAGATCTAGACATTTGAGATATTCACCATGCAGGTGGCTCAAACCTGGCTTTACCTGTCACAATTCAACTATTCCATTATGCATTTGGTGTATAAATTATAGGAAAACAAAAATGCTTGTCCAAGGTTTTCAGAAAATTTCAGTTTACAGTTCCTGATCCAAATCCTGAAATAATTCTTACCTAAATAGGCAAATGTTAGCATATTAAAAAAAACAAAAAACTAAGTGGTCAGAGTCACTGAAGCAACAAACACAATGCTTGGGATATATAATATATGTATATAAAAAAAAATTCCCCACTCGCCCTCGCAGGTGGTCTTTATCCTTCAAGCTCGGGTCCTCTACCAGAGGCCTGGGAACTTGAGGGTCCTGCACAGTATCTTTGTTGTTCCTGGGATCTGCTGGAGCCACTCGCCCAGTTTGGGGGTTACTGCCCCGAGTGCTCCGATTACCACGGGGACCACTGTTACCTTCACCCTCCACATCTTCTCTAGCTCCTCTCTCAGCCTTTGGTATTTCTCGAGCTTCTCATGTTG
>VUQS01074940.1:22748-35070 GCA_015108495.1 Heterochromis multidens
TGTGACCGGACCTATGGTGACATCGGAGGAACTGTGTGCCTCCAGGAAGCTGTTGAGGTGCTGCCAGGTCTTGGGTATCCAGTCAATGATCTTAATCAGGTCATTGCTGCGCATGTTCTTATCAATCTCTGTCTCAATCAGCTTCCTCCGCAGGAAACGCCCCAGGAAACCTTTGACTGGCTCGGTGTGGTTGGTGCACAGCACCCACCTATGATAGGACAGATGATCAATGGTCAAACAAAAGGACAGGAGCTAACCAATCAGCTCAACATCAAATCCAATTTGTCATCAAATCAACTCAGTTTAGAGATGATGTGACAGCATTTCTTCCATCATAGTTTGGATCCTGTTTTGCGTAACTTTAATAGAGTCATATTAAATTAATTTCTGGCTCATGATGATCTCTTCCTAATCATATTGTATTTGCCAAATCATCAGCTAGTCAAATATGCCAAGCAGAAACGATCCTCACTCAGAACAGGCATCACAGTCTATTAATTTTCATTTAACAGGGCTAATTATCTGGGAGACATAATTAGAGCACTCCCTGTGGAAGAATGCGTTTCATTTACGATCTATGAGACATAGAGAACTGCAACTAAACAGATCCAACACCTGACAGGAGGAAAAGCAAGTAAAAGTACAAATAATTTCTCTGTAGGAGAATAGAGAGCTTTTAAATGGAATAAAAGTAAGGTATACAAATGGCAAACACTACAATACTGTTACGTAAAGTATAAGAGTCACATTCAAATATGTCAAACCTGAAGTTGTGATGGAGCTCAAGGTTAGGAGAGGAGGACACTCCCTGATTCATGGTCCCGATAACATAAGGGCTGGACAGACAAACACACATGATTACTCAGGGTGCTGCACTAAATAAAAGCGTAGCCAAGAGAAAAATGTGGAGTTTAAATATGTAATGCTTATGAATATATTATACTGACTTTAAAACAATAAAAGGGGGCACAAGTACATTAATCAATACATCTCACTACTCCAAACCTGCTACTGTACTAGTGAAGAGTAGCTGTTCTCTGCTTTTGCCTATTAACGTTTTTTTTTCTTCTCATATTTGAATCCAGATTTTGAGAATAGAAGCTGAACAGACTGAAAACCCTGTAAGGCAGACTTGTGACATCTGAATTTAAGCTGTGAAAATAAAATTGACTTGACTTGACTCGACTAGAGCTGCGACCGTCAGTAAGACTTGTCCCTACAAGGCATTTCAGCTTAGAGGAGAGGAAGATTTCTGACTCACCATTTGTGATACTTGCAGTTCAGGAAACCATTGAATATGTCGCTGAGAGAGCCAATGTGGTGGAGGTTGTCCAAGATGACCACAGTGGGGAGCTCTGTGTCTGTCTCCTCAGAATTACACTGCTCAGCCAAGGTTGATAGGTACTGACGCAGGTCCTGTGTAAAAAAAAACAAACAAAAAAAACATTCATTCATTTGTGATATAATACAAATTCAGAGAACCAATTTATTTTTAAATACAAGGACTGACATTTCCTGTAAATTAGCAGTCCTCAGACTTTGGTACAAATCCATATAATGACATGCACTGCTAGCAAATCTGTATGCACCAGTGCTGTTTCTCTCTCTGGACAAACTTTTACTCTTAAACTACACATGATAATGAATTATGATTGATCAAAACCAGATATTGGAGAAGAATGTCACGTTGAAGGGCTCATTATTTAAATAGTAGTATTCTTTTGGCTGAGCTGGACTTTGAAGCCTGAAAAGAGAAAAAAAAAAGCAGTTCTTTGTTCTTCTTACCTTGCTGGAATTTTGGTCTACATTGAAGCTGGCCACATTGTGCTCAGTCATTTCCTGCCCCATGTGGGAAATGATGTACTCAGCCAGCTTGGCAGCCAGAAAGGATTTACCGGTGCCACTGGGTCCTGAGAGGATGATCCGACGGTGCTCCATCAACAGGTTGAGATACCGCTGGATGATGGGCTTAGGGATGAGAGTGTCGAACACGAGGCTGTCTATGCTGTTCTCCTTAACACCTATGATGGGCAAGGAAGGAAGGAGGAAAGGAAAATATATATATGTCTTATAGTACGCTGTAAAATGGGGCTCAAGTTAACATTATTATGACCAGGTCCACATATTTTCCATAAGAAACCACACCAGGTTTCTACATAATCTGTAATCTAGAAATAAAACATCACAACTGTCTTACCTTTAAGGTTGACCTTGATGATGTTGTTGTCACCCACCAGGTAGCCGCAGGGCAGCAGCTCAGGCACTTCGGAGGCATGGGAGCGAATCACCTCACCCATCCTGTAGCAGACAATACTGTCTGAGTTGAGACCCAGGCTGGTCAGAGGATCCACCCGAAATACATACTCCTGCAGGGAGGAAGAACAGTGGAATTTTAACAACCGGATAATCAAACATGCTTAAAGATACAAAGCCCTCCAAGAGTATGTTAACAGTAGTGTGAAAGGTTTCTTTTTAAAGACATTTGAATATGAGATCAAACCATGATAATACTGTACAAGCTTTAATTTTCATGCAGTTTAAATCAAAACAGCACAGATTCATCACTAAAATGATTAATTAAACAAGCTAGTCGTGTTACAAACCACAGCAAGCTCAGTAAGAAACATCTGTCATGTGGCCAAATGACAGATATAGCTGCTTACTTTAAAGAGGCGTCGAATGACCCCATCCAGGACATCCCACTTGGTTTTCCCACTCACACCTATAGACCCAATCAGGTACTCCTGGCTTTGTGTACCCTGAGGAGTTACATACATATATTACATATATCAATATAACTTAGAACCTCTGAGAGTTTTGCTGGTTTTGCTGGAAGACTCATTCACAAACCTTAGTGGTATTTGGCCCACTGCTGATGGTAACCACTATTCGTACACTCCGGCCTTCTTTGCGTAGATTGCCCTCGTAGCTGTCATCTAGCAGAATATCTGAAAACAAAACTTTATGTTTATGTCAGAACCTCGATTCATTATAGACAAACTCACTCTGCCTACTGGCAAATTATAGCAAGAAATAGACAGACTCCAAAGTAAAATGTAGCTAATGGCTTTCTTTCATGTGATAATTACATTTAATCAGTGTTCTCACACAGAGTGATTTTTAGGAAGTGCACAGAATGATAATGTATGACCGGAAATTAAAGAGATCAGAAATCAAAAGAAAGAAGGAAAAGAACTTTTACAGAGTAAAGCGATTAGAAATCATTCAGTGGAAAGAGTTCATTTGAGCGTTTCTAGCTGAAGAATTGTTCAGTGATTCACAAAGGATGTGGAATCTGCTACAGTGACAGCAGTGTGGAATGAAATCAGTAAGCAACCAAGAAAATCAGTATGAAATCATATATTTTAACTACTGAGCGGAAATCAGACCTTCTAACACAATTCATATAGCTGATATTGTCTGCAGTCTGAGCAGGCATCCTGATAACAAAGCTGTTTAATATGGTCATCAGATAACAAATATCACAATGGTCATCTTTCTAGAGCAATACAATATTCTCAGGCTTGGCTTTAAATAGTATTAGTATTAAATAGTATTAACCTTATATTTGCTATATTTGTTTATATATGTCTTTCACCGAAGTTCTCAGAATCTGTTCATCTCGGTATTCAGCTCACTTTTGAGCTTTTCATATACAGATCAACTTTAACATTTGTGAGTACACTCAATCAATTTAAGTCCAATGTTCACTGTCCTTTGTTTTTTTTGTTTTTTTTGTATAAAACAAGGTTGGAAGGAGAGGGACCTTTATCTGGTAAACACTCCCCTGTGTAACCAGCTGTAACCTTTATCTCTGTGCAGTTTTTAGTGAACATTTAGCTTTCAGAGGTTCTTTGCTTATAATAGCTAACTCACTTGCTGTATCCAAATAAAAACGACAAATACGGCACATGTTCATGTAACTATGTGACTTATTAGTTACCTGTCACCTTTAACCTTTGACAAGTCCCTGCCACACCATTAACAGTTCCCCTCCTAAGTCTCATTCATTCTCCTTTTGTCAGATTCCATTTTGGAGAGAGGAAGGGGGTACTTTGTATTCAGCTGGCTACCCTTAGCTGAGGGCTCTGTGTTGGGGTGATAACAGCCCACTGGCTCACTTGCCTTCCCATATGTCACTGCTCTTGGCTCACCCCACCTTCAGTTAATGAGAGCCCAGGTCATCGGAGGGGGTTGCGCCTTCTATGTTAATTACAGGGCAAGTGAGAGGGACAAACTTTTCCACTTCTCAAAAGGAGCAGGCCTGAAGAGATTGAAGAGTGTTTATGTAATCGGTCCTGCTTGGCTGCAAACCCTCACAGTAGGGAGGGGCAGCTATTTCATCATTTCATGCAGCTCATCCGGATCATTTCTCTCCACAAACACAATTCTCTGGCATTTATTGAGGCAAGTATGAAGAGAGCTAATTCAACTTGATGCAGTACAAAAACACATCTACCCCACGAATTACTGCAGACTATAAACGGTGTCCTTTGGCATCACTAGACACATAGCTCCTAGACTTACTGCTTTCTGAAAAAAGTCCTTTTCAAAATCTAAAAAAATATCTAGTTGTATCCTTCGCCCTGATTGTGAAAAGCCTTTTTGGTTTTTCATTTATCTTTTTCTTTCACATCCACCCCCCCCAACTGCATTCACTGCCCAGATCAGATGGGTGTAATGCTGCTATACACAGACACCTCCGATCGACGGGCTGCAGACACCAGCACTGACGCTGAACTCACCTGACATGATGGTGTCTGTGATGTTGAGGTTATTGAGGGATAGCCCCAAGGATTGACGTGAAGAGGATGAAGAGGTGCTGGAGGTCTCAGAGGGTGGCCGGGCTGTCTTGACAGGTGTGGCTGTTGGTGTTGCATTACCGCTGGACTTCAGACGGTCATTTTCTGCTTTTAGCATCTCAATCTCATTCTGTGTTTTGAAAATAATGAAAATGAGAGGAAATCTAACAGAAGCTGCTTT
Source organism: Heterochromis multidens (assembly GCA_015108495.1). Classification (NCBI taxonomy): domain Eukaryota; kingdom Metazoa; phylum Chordata; class Actinopteri; order Cichliformes; family Cichlidae; genus Heterochromis; species Heterochromis multidens. Next base: position 27,732 of record VUQS01074940.1, read on the forward strand.
GAAAGAACAGCAGATGGTCATTTCCTGCATTCAGGCTGGGTATTGTTGTTATTCTGAATCAGTATCATTGGAGTTATGGTCTGTAAGCAGCTTTTTGATCTTTAAGGTTCTCTTTGTACTGAAGGTTAAGTCTCAGATAAGGAATCATACATGATCCCCATCTGACAGAGAGACTATGAAAAGCCCACGTTCACAAGCATCCACTTAACTGAAACATCCAGACTGATACAGGATAGTCTTTAATATGTGTTTCTTTGAAAATATGAAAGTCACAGCATCTCTGAACACAAGCTTTAAAATGATGATTTCATTACACTGCGTTAATAGCACTGGCATAAATAATATGAGTTTATTTTCATGGAGGAACCCCCGTTTTTTAAAATTCAGCTTCATGGAAAATTAAGCAATTTAATTCCACCTTCATGAAGGGTTTTCTCCTTGACAGCATATTCAAGCCTATCTTTATGAACAGATATTTGCATTTGACTATGAAATGGTACTGACAGCTTTGTGGTTTCTGTTGGTTGTCCATTTGCAGTAAGGTAAAGGAATGACCATTAAGGTTTGAACAGGCTATGGCTGCTTGCAGGTAAAAAGTAGTGGAAAGCAGAAGAGAAATGTACTGGCTCACGGACAATCTCAAAATTATCGGCTATTATCTGACAGCTATTTAGCTTTTTATCAGCTTTTTTAGTTTATCTCCATTCATAGCTGGACTGTGAACAACGACCGCTGGGACCGGAAGTCTTGGCCTGGATATCAGTTATTAGTCATCAGACAATAGATGATGGTTTTCCAGACTGCTTAAAAATAGACTGACTATGCTTTTATTAAGTGCCTGCTGGGAGGCCTTGAAAAAGTTTTTACATTTCCAAAAGTTTATATCCCTCAAGACTTGAAGAAATAATTTGACTTTTGGGAATTATGCTTATCTGCTTACTTGCATAGCACTAGATGAAAAAGACTGATACCACTATCAAGTATGAATAGCAGGATTTTTCTTTTGCAGGTAGTGGAGGGTAAGTTGTGCAAAGCTTGCTGTCAACATTAGAAGAGTGGTTAAGTATCTTTCAGGCAATCTTGGTTACCTTGATGCAGGTGTTTTGAAGGTGTACACTAAACAAAAAAACTATATAGAAAAAAGTAAAGCTTTAATAGGTGTGTTATAGCCTATAACTATCACCTGGCACCTTACATTTATAATTCTGCTGAACCTCAATAGCAGTGGCTAGCATGGATGTATACACAAAGATGGCTAGGCCCGAGACCTCTAACTATGGATTCCAATTTTTAAAAAATAAAGCTACATGGAAAAATAGAGAATTTAACAATGGAAGGAAATTGATTTCACAGCCAGTGCTGTTGGTTTACTGGTATGCTTGATATTAAACTACAACTGGACAATGTTTTTTTACTTTTACTATTTTTGAAGTTATTATCAAAGTAGGATACTTTGAATTTGATTAATTTGCACAAAGACAGGCAGAGTTCAAACAGTCAACATTTTCAAAGTAGGTCTAAACATGCTAACAGTTATATTCCCTGTTATTTTAATTCTTCAATTTCATGAATGCAACAAAAACATGGACTTATTTAATGAAAATGTATGGCTCTTTTATGCAGGTTTTTTCTGATACTAAAGGTTGCTGACCCCAGTGCTAGGAGATGAAAAATAAGACTTAAAGCACAAAATCTGACAGATAATTATATAATCATGCCTGCTATTATGAAAGACCACAGCGTCACTTAGCACAATGTGGTAAAAAAAAGGACTGATGAGGCTAATTGAAAGAAATTAAGCCACAGTAAGAGGAGTTAGAGTGGGTCAGCTCAGCTTATCAAAAAGACTGAAAATAGGGGGAAAGCCTGGTTTTCTGGAAGTGTACAGAAACTGTGAAGGACTGTTTCTTCTAGGTCAAGACAACCAAGTGTACATATGAAAGAAATGATATACAACCTCTTAATTAGTGGGCCCTCAAAGACATCTTCAGGCCTTTTGCTTTTTCTAGCAGAGTCAGGACAAACATAATCTGAACCTATGCTAATTTGGTGCAAGTTCCAGCTACACATTAACTATGCTCACATAAGAGTGGTATAGTCCCACTCATTTTACTTTTGGCCTGAAGGCAAAGAAGTTTATTTTTAGAAATGTAAATTATAAGACGAATGTCATTACTCTCATTGATTGTTTAATTTTCATTTTTGATTATGAAACTGCAGTACCTTCACCTGGGCTACAGATCTTAAACAATACCATAAAATATAATTTAATAGCTAAAGAGTGAGACTGCTAGGTGACTAGTTATGTTGTGAAAGCCTGTGTGTAATAGAGAGCCAGCTAGTTTTTCTTTAGCCCTCCTGGTGCCCACTGAATGCATTGTTAACTTCCTAACTGGTAGCTGTCACGCTTCAGCGCCCTGAGGGAAAAACAATTCACTTTAGCCAAAATAAAACAGCGATACAAACATCTAGTTTTGTATAAAAAAATTGTAAAAAAATTTCTGGTTTGCAATATAACAAAGGTTTTCATATACTTCATCTGAGACTGATTAAAGTAATTTCAAATTTATATCCATATTGTTCATCACTATAACCCCCTGGCAAACTGGAAGCTGTGCATGCTGCTGCAGTTTGACCTCAAATATAAATAGACACAGGTCAGCATTGACCTGGGTTTAGTCAGTGAGTTTAACCTCACCTGCATGCGGTTCATGGCCTCTCGGATCTGGTCCAGGTGGTGGGCAGAGCTAAGTGCCTCCAGGCGGATATCTGTCAACTTGAGCTCTTTCTCCCTCAGCTCATTCTTCAGCTGGAGGATGGTTTCTGCCTCAGCCTCGGTGCATTCGCATAGCCTGAAAGTGGGATTACACACAGGGAGGAGGAGGGCTCACCTTTAGGGTTATACCAAGCACATACACAGAGTCTGGAGAATATGCACTTAAAGGGAACAAGAAAGCTGAAGTTGAGAGGGAAGCCTGAGTCAGTGGTGAAGATCATATAAGGCTGGTATCACATGGGTGAACAGGGAAAACTGAGCATTTGATACAGCAAATCGCTCCCATTTATAATACTCCATTTTTTAGCCAAACAATCTTACAGGAAAAGAAATTTCAGTTCAACAATGGACAGTTCAAAATTTGTAGGATGGTTATGCCAGATTTTGTAACAGCCATGCAACATACTGGTTATTCTTTTCTTTATGTAACATCAATGTTCAGTCTGAAATGTAAGAGATTATTTTCTGAGTAAACTAAAGACTTTATTTACTGCAGGATTTACAGCAGCTAATGTGTTGCGGTGTCATCATTAATGACAGAGATTCAGTTATTTTCATAATCAACAGGCAGATATTTAAAAAAAACGTTGGTATGTTAAAGTGCTATGTTTGCTAAGTCGAAAACACAAGACTGTCACACGTGATTTACTTTGTCATTTAAAATTCAAAAACCTCCACATGCTGAGCCTATGAGAATGCCCTTTCAGGCATTTTTAACTTGCACAATACCTGACATGCTTGTGAAATGGCTATATGTTGGCCCTTTTGTAGTGACATACAGCCAACTTTTTTTCTGGCATGTCTAACAAAAGGTCATTCTTTCCAGCATCTTCCAATCTTTCTGCTACTTTTCCAAAACTGAGAATTTTACACTTTCAAGGTCCTGGTTTAGTTTGTGTCCTGGAGCACAGCACTAATATGCAGAAGAACGCCACACAAACACAAACCACTGCAAACACACTCCCAGGGAGCATGCCACTCAGTGCCTGTTACCGAGATCTGTGCTTGTAGACCACATAACCATTTTGCTTTTTCTTTGGCATCCAAATGGGGGAGGACTTGCTATCGCAAACGCACTTGCTACAGCAGGTGGAGAAATAGTAAAGAAATGATGAACACAGAGTGGTTGGAGGAAAGAGAACAGAAAAGTGAGGTGAGCGTTTAAAGACATTTGTTAAAGGAAAACAAAACATCAAAAACAATTACATACTTAGAGAAGAAAAAGGAGTAAATGAGACAACTGTGTATTTCAATTATTATAGACTTTATGAACAGCAGAACAAAATGTCTTATGTGAGTACAACTGTGTAAGGGCGGATGCATGTACATTTACTCACTCTGTGGTGGAGGGTGAAGAGCGCAGCGTGGCGATACTGCCTTGCCGGTTATCATGCTGCAGTTTGGGCGAAGACGGCAGAGAGTCGGTCATCTCCTCCATCTCATCATGGGGCGACTGCGATTTGGTTTTCTTCTTGCTGAACGCCTGCTTGAAGGAGCTCCGTAACTGCAACACACATAACACAAACACACAAGGGCAGAAACATCAGTACTGGCCCTGCAAACCTCCTCAGTCACATCATGTCAGTTCATATCATTACTGATGATATCGCATCCTGTCAGGAAGTTACTCCGTGCTGTTTCCAAGCAATGGCCACTGTCTGGTTTAGGTAAAAAGGCAAGAAGCAAGGCCATAAGTACAGATGAGAATGGGGGGGGGGTACCAGGCTTATTAATGTCCCTAAAAAATTAGGGATGAACAGGCAGTCAAAATGAAGAAGGGAGGAGGAAAAGGAGGAAGGAGGAGAAACAAGGAGGAAAGGGGAAGGTCGCTGTATCCATGCCGACGTTCTCAGAAAAAGGAAGAGGTTGCTCTAAGAGGGGAAGAAGGCAGGACAAACATGGGAGCAAAGGAAGTAAACATGGGGAATCACTGCACGCAAACAGAAGACACTCTGGGAACCACTGACCTGAGCAGGGAGGGAATCGGCCACCTGAAGATGCAGAACACACCCAACGTTAAGCCACACAAACACACACTCCTGCTCAGTTGACACTCCATTGCAGCAGACTCAGTGTTGATCAAAGCTAACTGTTGTAACTATCACTGTTTTACTGAGGAAATACAATTAATGCTGTTACAAGAATGGTGACACTCATGATGATGTTATTATAGTTACGTTCCCTCTGTTGGGAGGAGAGCATTTCTGTAAGCATGATCAGTTTGACTGCTGCCTTAGGTGATCTGAAGTGAATCTGGATATATAAACTTGCCTAAATACAGGACAGTTTAGATCTCATGTCAATGAAAACAGACATTTTACAAAGCACTGGGTTCAGGATGCAACATGAAGTCAGCATGATGATACACAACACAGAATATTCAATTATAACATTTTACAACACTGCCACTCATAAGACTGATATCCCACAACTAATCATTTACAGTTTAGATTGAGTTGAAATTCATGCTTCATGATTACAGTTATGTGTTGAATAATAATATGCAACTACATCCAACCTGCTAGCACAAATATTCTGCCTTCATTGCACTGTGCTTCTCTTGCCACCCTGCTAGCATGATATATGTTTGTTGTGATATATGTGTTTGCTCCTCATTCACTAACCTCAATTCAACTCTGCTGAATTCAATTTCTGCTGAAATAAGGAACTGTTTGGTAATTATGAGGCTGGCATGATGGTTTTTTATTTGGGTTTTTTTGTGTGTGGGGGTTTCTGTCTTGACATGGCAGGCCTGGTGGTGAACTTTCGCACTGTTAGTATGCATTTCAGTTCAAGGGCAGGCATTTTGCATTGCAGCAGAGACTGGAAACTGTCTCTAGTTCTGTGCTCTTTGGCTGAGACAGAACTTCTAATATGTCATCTGTCTTACTCAGGGGACTGCAGCAAATCGCAGCTCTAAGCCAGGGATGCTGAGCAGCTTGTACAGTGAACAGTACAATTAGACAGAAGAGCACAGAAAGGGGAATAGGCTTTATGGTTGTGGATGTTTTGGGATAAATTTGACCCCCCCCCCCTTTTTGTTTAATGTACACATTTGTCATTTGAAGGAAAACAGCTTTAAGCATACATCTGAGACTAGAATTCAACTTCACTTCAGGTGCATTTTGGACAACTGAGCCAACAAAGAAACTCAGTTTCAGGTTCTTTTTTCCCCCAAAAATGACAGCTTTTAAACAAGCTTTGTAGGAGAGTTGGAGGAATAAAGCTGTATGCCATGCTGTTTTACACCTCCAAGCTTGACCAAGTCCAATTGTGTAACTGAGGGATTAAGAGCTTTTCTCAAAACCACTTTGACAGGAAATTTTGAGGAGTGTTTCTCTTCTACCCAGAATTGGAGATTCAACAAGCACTTCTCTAACCTCTGGGCAGAAACTGGACTTTTTTCAGGCTGAACCTCTGTGTACATGCATTAGTGGCCACTCAGCTTCTTTTCCAACCTCATCTGCATGCTGTTGTCACTGAATATGAATTTCCAAGTGCTTCTCAAGCAATGATTGCAGTGTGGTTCATTGTGCTTGACCCTCTGTTAGGTGAAGACGCCTTCAAGATTGTTCTAAATACTCTGAATACTCAACCCTCAAATGTATCTGAACACAAAATATGACTAAATACTAGTTTTGGTGACTTGATTATAAGTGTATCAACCAGTTATTCACAGACTGACTCAGTCACACAAGCCTGCAAACACCCACTTTAACACTAGAAGAGGAATGACTGGACATTAAAAAAAATCAGTGCAGCAAAAACATGGATTGGCATTTGGGGCAGAAATGAGCCATCTGCTTTTGAGTTGCAGTAATGAGCAAATAAGGTATAACGAAAGGAAGTCCTTCTTAGCTCATGCAGGTATATTCAAACCAGCATTCAGTGCATTCTTCTTTTAGGAATTAAGCTGATTTTCAGTGTGCGCAACAGTACAATCACCTTTATTTGATAGAGCCACAAAAATATATTTTCTTTATGCAAAGAAGACATTTAATCTCTTAATGTGGGCATATAGAGCACATCTAAAATAGCTTTAATGCCACTGAATAATGCATATGTATTAAGGGTTTTCACCAAATCCACCTCCAACAATGTCTAGATTTCCTCATGTAAATATTTAAAGCATCTGTTGGCTGCAGGTAATAAATACAAGCCAGACATTAAAAGACACTTGCATAGCATAATCTCAAAATACCCAAAACGGACAGAGTGAAAGTATTCTAAAAAAAAACATTTGATGAGCTGTTTGGATTTTTTTTTTTTTTTTGCTGGCTCTTCTGTTGGATGCTTTTTTGGAACATTTTTCTGGCATTTTGCATAAAAAAGCAAGTACTAGCCAGAGATACATTAACTTCATCACAGACAAAATAAAATAAAATATATATATATATATATATATATATATCACACACACACACACACACACACACACACACACACACATATACACATACACACACACACACCACTAATATTAGGTTAAATGTCCCTTTGCAAGTTGCACCTCAGCCAGATGCTTTTGATAGCCATCAAAAAGCTTTTGGCACAATTCTGGCT
>VUQS01074941.1:18542-29142 GCA_015108495.1 Heterochromis multidens
AAATTTATTTTTTAAATAAAATTTTTTTTTTTTTTCTTTTTTTTTTTTTTTTTTTTTTTTTTTTTTTTTTTTTTTTTAGGTCAGGCTTGTTTAATGTTCTCAAATTTACACAAATAATGTCTAGAGGTCAGGTGTTGATTTCAGACTCAAAGAGGAGCCCTCTTCCGTTCCCTCCCTCCTTGGACAGGGACCAAAATCTGCCATACTTGTCTTTGTTTGTGAAGAGGCCGCTACCAAAAGAGTATTTTGAATACACTGTAAAGATGTAAATAACCCTAGAGTACTATTTAAAGAGAATGTTCAGTGGAAAATGGCCTTTTTGTAAGTATTTCCATGAATAAAGTTTCTATTTTACACTGTGAAGGGCCATGTAAATAAAGTGTTCTGTAAAGATGTGACTCTGCTGGTTTTATTTACGCACGTTGGCCAAGATGGAAAGGATCGAAGCACCCAAAGTGTAAAAACATATTAAAATTTTATTTACAGATATGTACAAAAATAATGTCCCTCTTCCTGAAGTGTCTGTGGAGCCTCCTTTTGGTCCACAAATAAATACCAGTAGTGAAATGGGCTGCTGTAGAAGTGTATGTGAACGTGAGTGGTGTTTAGGTTATAACAGCCTCAGGATGCTGGGTCTGCTGGGTTCATTACTCGGCCCATAAAGAGGATGGATCCTGAATTGGAAAACAAAGGAATATTTTGCATTAAAGGATCATGTGGGATGTTAGTTATACATTCATAATAATTAAAAAGATAATAAAAGATGTAAGGAAAAATTGCACGGATGCAGCCTTTGTAGATCAATCTAGTCTCAAGACATGCGATTTTGGATACTACCACTAGGGGTTGCCAAATCAAATCTATTCAAATCCTTCACAGTTGTATTTAAAATCATGCATACAGCAAGACTGGACTGAGAAACATTTTCTCCATCTTGCAGAAGCTACTGGAGTAATTTCATATAATTTCATATCAGAAGCTAAGTGGGGTTGGGCCTGGTTAGTACTTGGATTGGAGACCGCCTGGGAATACCACGTTCTGTAAGCTTTGTGGGCAGTTGTGGTTCAGGAGCTAGAGCAGGTCATCTACCAATTGGAAGGTCAGTGGATCAATTCCCCAGCTAGTATAGAACAGTGTAGGTATAGAAAAAAGTGTTTGTATGATTGGGTGAATGAGGCTTGCAGTAAAAAGCACTTTGAGTGCAAGTATAGTGCTTTATGAGCAGATATCTAAGAAACTGAATGCGATTTTAACATTTCTATACTGTCATTACAGCACAAAACCTCCATATGTATACAAAAGTATTTTATTTCTTTATGATTCAAACAACCTGCCGAGATCTTAAAAAAAAAACCTTTTCACACATTTCCACTTCTGCACAGTAATGTAGGCATTACCACAAAAACAATAACAGTGCATTTTATTGAAAAATTTGAATTATTAATAAATTATCTGGCCAGGTTGGACCCCAGTTTCTGGCCCAATGGATGGCTTTTGTTTGTCAGTCATACTTGTTTATAAGAAAATGTTATCAAGCATGAGTAAACAGTGCTTTTGTTGGAGATTACGTCAAACAGCACAATCTGATTCGCAATACTGTGTCAATTATTTGTGTTTTGCTAAAATGTGCAAAAAAACCCCAAAAAAAGAATAAATACCTGTTTTAATCTGTCGAAGCAGAAATAAAAAGGGCCGGTCCGCCTTGAAAACAGGAGCACGGGATCTTTTGAGTAGCACCATAGCTGTAGGAGTAAAAGGTGCATTTTTAACAACCTTATACCATAATCACTCAATTCTGTTCTGTTTCATTATTGTAACAGACATTACTCACCGGTAGCAGCAGCTGCCTTTGTCCCATCCTCTGTGACCTCTATTCTTACTTCATGGAAGGCATCAGACACATACAGACCCTCCTCCACTGCAGGAAGTAACAAAAAAAAGTTGAGCCGACCGCTGAGCTACAGCAATCATTTTGCACCGAAACATCCAAAACAGATTTGAAACAGAGATTTTGAATGTACGATCTGACCTGACATTCCAGTGAAGTCAGCTGCTGTCGGGTTAAAGGCGTCACTGATGCCCATGGCAGGGAGCACCGACCTCAGGTTGAATTTGCTTTGCATTTTAAATCTGTAAATACCAGACATAGACTTTGTAATTCACCTTTTTTTTTTTTCCCTAAACAAAACCTCTATAAATCTATAATCCACAAGCGTGATCTGCTGCACCTTGGCAGGAAAATGTCCATCTTGGTTCTCCGCAGGCCGCTGTCCCAGGATGCCAGCTGGCGCGCAGTGAGCTGGGGCTCGAGGGAGGACAGCGAAGTCTTCCTCTCACTGGGCAGGACCACCTGCAGACTCAGGGAGCGGCCCAGGTACGGCAGCTGCAACACGGTGTAGCGCTGTTCTGATGCTGTCCTGAACTGACCTGCCAGAGAGGTTAACAAGTTCAAGTGTGTAATTTACAGTTTCCACCGGCTCTTTTGGTCATTATGCGCTGTGTTTAGCTCCTACATGTGGCCAATGTTTTGAGTCAATTCCACCTGATTTTACAAACCTCTATTTAATGCTAAATCATAAAACCATAGTTAAAAGCCCAGGCTTATAATATTTTGAATATACATATATATAGAAATAAACCCTTTAACTCTTGGACTAACGCTTTTATTGACTATGTTGAATCTGAGCTGCTACCTTCTATGACCTTAAATGATTTTTTTGATGAAGAAATGGTTCAAAATTCTTCACTTCCTTTAAAATACACGATGTGAAAGGTTGTAATGAAAATAGGTAAGGGTTGATGCATGAAACAAACACCCCAAATGATGATCAGAACTGTCATGCAAGCGTCAATAATTTAAGAGTTCTAATGGTAACAGAAATTTGGCCCTGAGGTGACTTTTAAGATGAATTTCACCAAAATCTAGTAGTGTTTTTGTGTTAGATACAATTATAATTATAGTAGCAATAGCACTTTGTCACGTTTTTATCAGCAGACCACTTGCAAGCAGTTGCAACACAACACTGATTTATTAACACCTCATTAAGCTTTAGCTTTTAAATGCTTTGCTGTGTTCACCAGCTGGTCATTAATTGTGTCTGTTTTGCAACTGGAGCTGAGCAAGAATTGTTCCTGCTGCACCTGGAAACAAGGTGGGTGGATAAGAGAGCTGAGAGGGATTAGATACATTTAAGTGTCTGTGAAATGTCACCTCTTACCAAAGCTAACCTCTGCGGCCTGATACATCATGGGCACCTTGATCACATTCCCATCAGAGAGGACAAAGGGCAGGTTCTGGGTGTTGGTGAACAGGAACTGCCTCTGCCAGACGCCCTTGAAGGCCACCGTGTTGACCAGGGCCACCTGCAGCCGGTGTCCCCACCACAGAGCCTCTGCCTGGGCCTCGCCCGAGCCCGACAGCTCGCCACTGACGCTTCCTGCCTGGAGATGCCACGACTCATCTAAAAAGCACAAGGGAAGGTCAATGTATAGGCCATGTGACCTACAGGCCATCTCTTAGAAGTTAATTCATGGAGCTCGTGGAGCTCTGTCTGTCACCTTGGTGGTGTCCCGCTTGCTCTGGTTGGCTGTGGGTCTGATTGGGCTGGCTGAAGTTGGCGCGGACCACACTGGTGTTAGCCCATGCTGCTGCATGCTGTGTGAACTCAGGCAGGAGCTGGACACCACTCTGGATGAATAATGTGCAGGTCTGCTGCAGCCACGTACCCTGGCTGCTGTTGTTCATGTTACCCTGGGAGTGCAACAGGAAGGCTTGTACCTGGGCATCTGCAGAAAAGGACGACAAAGAGATGTTTATGCAAAGGAAAGGCTTCGGTTTAAACTATCATCTTTGTATAAGAGAAAAGCAGTACAAGAAAGGGTCTCAACAGATCCACAGCTTTTCTTTGCTACATTGCTAACATCCAGCGTTCTTGAAATAGAATTTATACCATGCTAAAAAACTGTGGGAAAAGCTACAGCGAAATCCTTTTAACAAAACGAATAAATTCACCATATTCACTTCAACAACCTCAGCAGCATTTTAACCGACTCTCTAACAAACTGCAGGATTTTATACAAATAAATGCTTGTTTGACTTAATTCTAAAAATCTCCTAGTTCTGTTCTTTCAGTCTGGTGAGAACTGCAGACTACAAAGATGTTCTCAACTAATACAGCCGAAACATTTTTTAGTTAAAATGATCTACACACAAGTCAAACACCATTTTTCAGCCCTTACTGTGAAGAGAACCCTTCTGGAAACAAGTCTCACATTGAAGCACATTATTTGAGCACCTATTATTGAAGGATTTTCTAAATGAACTTTCACTGCAATGGTCACCTGGACATAAAAATATGCATGTGTAGAATCACACCCCTGGATATTATACCTCTACTGCCATCTTTGCTTTGTTGCAGAATTCTTCCATAGATTTCAATTCAGGATTCTTTGATGTCCACGTCTTTCTTTGATAGAGGTATTCAACTGTAGCCTGGTACTCTATCATGCTTTAATTTTCTTTCTGTTTCTTTTAGTTGTTGATGTTATGGTGGCCTCTTTTTTTTGTATTAACCGATGATGATGTCAGACTTCCTTTTGGGACTCATGGAAATCATTTTTCTTTCACAGTGGAGGCATCCTGCTAAACTGGAGCCTAAAGTCATCACTAGGAAGAGATCGAATCTTGGAGGTAAATGAATCACCAGTTGTAACTCTCATTTTGTTTGCAATTAAACACCTGACCTCTTGACCCAAAGGCCGAGCTGAAGAAGTCGTTAATGAGATTAGAGTTGGTGTAGAGGCAGGTATTATGGCTCCAGACACCACTATGCTCTGCAGGGCGAACAGCAGCAGGAGCACTGCTCCACACCACCTGGTACCAACAGCACTGAGGGCCACCCTCTTCCAGCCTCACTCTCACAGCATAAGGAGCCACTAATGCTACCTGAATAAACACTTCCCCTTCCATTCCTATATTTGAAAATAAAAAAAAAAATAGATGAAACCTACCATTCACACTGTAGCCCATTGTTCCCTCCAGCTGAGCAAGCGTATTGCCCCTGGCACCGAGCTGCAGCAGCGCAAGAGACAAGGAGACACTAACTGGCGACATGATCAAGTTGGAGTTGTTCTCCGTCTCTGCGAGCGTCTTGTAGAGGCTGACGGCGAACGTGGCGTGCAGCTCTCTCATGCTGTCCTGAAGGCTGCTGTTGCAGTAGCTTCTCTCCACCAACCAGAAGCAAATGACGAGTGAAGCCACTGGCAGGCGACACATCTCCTCAGTGCTGCAGGAGAGGAAGTGTCCACAGGGTGCAACACGTGGCCCAAAAAACTAAATCCTGTGAAATGAAAAAAAGGAAGAATATAAAAGAGCAATAAGTCAGTAAAGTCAACCAACATGCAACACTTGACCCTAAGGGTTTTGTTTTATGTCACATATGAATGAGTGGAGCGTATTTTTAACCACTCTAAGGGGGATTTTCAAACCCCAGACACACTGATTATGCTGGGATGAGAACTTATTAGTTCTCCATCCCCCCATCCTGCTTGTGGTTCACTCAGTTATATATTGTGGCAGCCTGTGAAGAACTGGCATACAGGAAGGGAGACCTGCACCACTCAAACAGGGAAGCTTTATTAATCTTATTACCTTGCCATGATGCTCACTGTAGCACTACCCATATGAGGGTAAGCAGATTTGTTTGTTTTAACCATGTGAGTAGTTGTTAGTGGCTCATTTCTGGAAAGCTGCCACATTGAAATGATTTTCATGTGTCAATGCATGATCAGTAACAATGTAATAAAGGTTTATAAATAATTCTCTAAAAACAATAAGTAAGAGTTCAAATACAGGACATCATTTTCATTAGAAGACTGAGATGTTGAATTGCTTCTTTCGCTATGAGGTAAGGGTAAAGCATTTCAGTGCTGGATATTTTTTAGGTACACCTTTGGATGAATGAATGCATTTAATGTGATGGCTTTCGATGATAATTATCGGTGCAGCTATGTGTCGTACCTGCGGACAGGTGAGGTAGTATCCGTTTAACTTCAGCTGTTCTCTCTGACTGGACATTCAGCCTCTGTAGCGGAGCTGTGTCCTGTCTGTCCCCGGCCGTCAGTCACTGTCCCCCGGCTTCCTGTCACTGAGTAGCCCCTCTTCTGTTCTCGGCTGTCAGCCCCTGGTTCAGTCTAAAGCAATCTGTAGTCATAAGACCGTGTTTAAAGGGGAACGCTCCGCTCCGTGTTTGCGGTCTCCGTCGGCGATGTCCGTACCACTCGTCCGGGATTCCTACCTCCGCGGGGCTATAAGGAGCCAGGCGGAGGGAGGCATGTCACCGACCAGCAAATCCCAAACTAGGCAGAGAGGGAAAAAACACCCACACACGAGATGGGCAGGCATGCGTCTGAAAATGTAGATGTAGAGCCTCCTAATTGGTTACTACTAATAAAAGTCAAACACACACAGACATTTGAGGGACATATAAATTTTAAATTATCATAAATAAGCTGGGGGGGGGGAAGTAACATTATTATAATAAGCTGTTTGAAGCATCTGACTTAAGAATAATTCAAGACTTTGGGAAATTAAAGTCTTTTTCTCAGTTATTAGTTGAGGACATTGATACTTTTCATATTGCCTTGTAGTGCAGCCCTTTAATTTAGCTTAGCATAACTGGTACAATACATGAACAGCTAGACTTGCTCTGTCCAAAAGTTACAAAATGTGCCTACCAGTAACCCTTTAAGCTCACCAGTGACCCTTTAAGCTCACCAGTAACACTTTACGCCTACCAGTAACACTTTAAGCTCACCAGTGACCCTTTAAGCTCACCAGTAACACTTTAAGCTCACCAGTGACCCTTTAAGCTCACCAGTAACACTTTACGCCTACCAGTAACCCTTTAAGCTCACCAGTAACACTTTAAGCTCACCAGTAACACTTTACGCCTACCAGTAACCCTTTAAGCTCACCAGTAACCCTTTAAGCTCACCAGTGACCCTTTAAGCTCACCAGTAACCCTTTAAGCTCACCAGTGACCCTTTAAGCTCACCAGTAACACTTTACGCCTACCAGTGACCCTTTAAGCTCACCAGTAACACTTTACGCCTACCAGTAACCCTTTAAGCTCACCAGTAACACTTTACGCTCACCAGTAACACTTTACGCCTACCAGTAACACTTTACACTCACCAGTAACACTTTACGCTCACCAGTAACACTTTACGCTCACCAGTAACACTTTACGCCTACCAGTAACACTTTACACTCACCAGTAACACTTTACGCTCACCAGTAACACTTTACGCTCACCAGTAACACTTTACGCTCACCAGTAACACTTTACGCCTACTAGTAACCCTTTAAGCTCACCAGTAACCCTTTAAGCTCACCAGTAACACTTTGTACTGTTTAATCCACACAAAAACTTTCAAATGTTATGAGTAGTTTCTTTCAGTTTCACCTTAGCTTCCTGGATTATTAAGTTAGGGTTTTGTTTTTTGTTTTATATATATATATATATATATACCTTTATTAGGACTATATTATGGCCTTCATAGTGGGGTGAAAGCACTTTCATTGACAGGTGTCCCAACAAAGGCAGCTCTCTATTGTTGTCATCTCCACAAAAACATGGATGTGACTTCTGAATCAGAAAAATTAAGCCATAGCAGAGGTGCCTTAAACCTGCATTCTATCTGAAGGCCACCAGATGGCGATAGTTGTGATTGCAAAAAGACTTCCGGTCTTTGGGCACAGTCATTTATTCTGGGTCATGTTGAATAAAAAATGACGTCTATTTTGTAAATCTCGGCCATACTACGTGCTTAATTCTTTCATAATAGCTCACTGGCTAACAACATGCGATTGACAAGTTGTTAGCCAGTGAGCAAGCGGTGTCCACCCTCTCCTCCAAAAATGGTTGATTCTGGTTCTAAAAAACCAAGATAGCAGAGTCCAGAACTAGTGGATGACTGATGGGTGTGTTTCTCTCATCATCTCTTACGTTTAAAAATCATATTAAAAAGATGTGTCACAAACTGAAATACAACATAGCTAATTTTAAACATATTAGGAACTCATTGATGGATGCATCTAACACATACTTGAATGCAATGATTCTCTCTTACTTCCATTAATGCTTGTCATGCTGGTCACAGGCAAACAAGACCATCTTAAAGTCCATCAGATCAATTCACAAACAAGCTCTCAAAGCTCTGGACAGAAAAAAGTGATGCTTTGTAAATATAATGTTAAGTTTTGACAGTCTAATTTTATATTCTGACATATGTTTAGTAGATGACATTGTCCATAATGCTGCTGCTCCACCTTTGAGGAGATTTGTGTTGTCTGAGCAAGCCAGCATACAGCCAGACGCTGCTTTTGTGCAATCAGCGTTCTCCTTTAAAGCAATTCCCCAAGCAATTTGAAAACTTGCACAGATTTCCGTATTTTGGAATCAGATGGATTTTGGGTACTTTGTCTTGTCAGCACTAATTTTATTATGATGAGTCATCTCGTTATGATGACTGTTTTTTGTCTTTATATGCAGTAAAAGCAGAATCACTCATTCCAGTTAGAGCATTACAAAAAGGCCATGGTAGCATGTGTTTCTGGTACATTTGGAAACAATCTAAGTCTCTTGCAATATGAAGTTTGTACTTTATTTTAAGGTTATGTCCAGGGAAAATGCTGTAAGTTGAAAATGATAGGATAAATATAAATATACATGGAAAAGAAAACGAATGCTGACAAACTAACTTTTTCACTTTAATCCTTTAGGTGACCAAAAAAGCTGAAGAAAACTGAATCGAAAGTAAGTTGTGGTCTCTCACTTATCCCTGTTTTGTGGTAATTTCATATTTTACAAGTTTATGTACATTATGAATTTTGACACAGAGCCCTTTTGTAGGGCAGGTTCGCCATCCAGGTAACAAAGTAAAACTTAAAGCCAAAGATTATTTTTCTACTAAAATAGCTTTAATCAATTTAGAACCCAAATGATCCAACTTACAGTACTGTGCAGAACTCTTGAGTCAGCCCTCATTTCTTTAGATTTTGCTTCCAGACTTTCTTGTAAAATGGTCTTTAAAGTGGTCTTGACCAATAGTTCTCCAGGCTTTCTGAAGATCTTTCAAAGTTTTTCTTTGGACATTGGCTTCTTTTTTACTCATTTTCAGTCCAGTCCTTGTACCTAATCAGTTTCAGAGGAATGTTAAGCCACTTAAAATTGACCTATGGCACCTAAAGGCATCTAACTCAAGGGATGAACCAGTATTGTGCCTACAAATAACAGAAAATTTAACAACGAACCAATTTTAAATTATATCTTTAGGGACTTTGTTACTAGCAGCCTGTCACAAAAACACAAAATTAGTTTCTATTTCTTTAGTCCAATCTATGAAAAATTCCAAAGATAACACAGTTTGACAGACATAAATTGTATTTTTGCACCAAAAAGGTGATTCCCAAAGAGCTATTATCTGAAAACTTGGCATATCTCAGCATGGTGTGCAGAGTGTCCTTGAAAAAATTTGAGAAAAATTTGGACAAGTGGAGAACAAATAAAGTGGAAGGCTTAAAAATCTATCTGCAGCAGATGAACAGTATCTGAAAGTCATGTCCTTAAAAATAGGGAAAAATCCAGCTAAGACCTGACACCTGACCTGAGAGATGCATCCGGACCTTCAGTTGATCCAGCTACTGTTCACTGAAGCCTCATCAGAAATGGACCCAGTGAAAGGGTGACTGTCAAGATGCCATTCTCAAGAAAAGGAAAGAAAAGGAGAAAAGTCTGAGGTATGCCAAACTACACAAGAACTGGAATGAAAATGAGTGGCAACAGGTCTTATGGAGTGATAAATCCAAATTTGGAATTTGGGGTTCAAATCATCATCAATATGTACAGACGAGGTCAAGAGAGAAGTATAGCAATAAGTGTCTACAGCCATCTGTAAAACACAGTGGAGGCTCTATCATGGGTTTGGGCTACATTTCAGCCAGTGGTGTGATTGATGGAATTGATCAAAATTGATGGAATTATGAATTCAGAAAAGTACCATCAATTTTTGATCCACCATGCAACACCATCTGGAAAGCATCCAATTGGCAACGGCTTCATTTTTCAGCATGACAATGATTCCAAACACAGTGCTAATGCAGTAAAAAAAAAGAAAAAAGAAAATAATAGAAAAACACACAATGGAACACTATCAGTCAGTGGTGTTGAAGAGACAAGGTGGTCATACCAAATATTGACTCTCAAGCTCGTTAGAATTGTACAAATTCTGTTTTTGTCCTATATACTGTTCACCTCATCAGGTTCACCCTGAGCACATGTGACAGACAGAAAGGCTGTGGAGAAGCCATGGAGAATGTTATGCTGCCTGTAACATCGTTCAGCATGATTGGTTTGGTGGGTCAGTGATGGTCTGGAGAAGCATATCCATGGAGGCACGCACAGACCTCTACAGGCTGGGCAACTGCACCCTGACTGCCATTAGTTATCAGGATGAAATCCATGGACCCATTGTCAGACCCTACGCTGGTGCAGTGGGTACTGGGTTCCTCCTGGTGCATGACAATGCCTGGCCTCAT
>VUQS01074942.1:8160-30120 GCA_015108495.1 Heterochromis multidens
CTGTCTGAGGCAGAAGACAACCAGTCCCAGTTAAAATCTCCAGCCAGGAGAATTTCATTAAAATCTAAGGTAGACAGTTTGTCACTGGATGAAATTAAAGCCTCACTGCTTGCTGGGGGGGTCTGTAACAACCTACAATAGCAATAAAATGCCCCTTGAAAAGTTGGAGTTTGAGGGCAAGAAATTCAAATTGTTTACTAACAGGTACTGATGACTGGACAGTAGCATGGAATTTGTTTTTTTTTACATAAATTCGACCAACACCACCTTTTCTGGGGCGGTCACAGCAACAAAGACTACAACCTGTAATTGCAATGTCTTTGTCAGTAATCGATTTTGTAAGCCAGGTTTCAGATAATACAACAAAATCAGTATCTGAGTACTCAAACTTTTACAATCTGGACCAGGGTTAGATTGTACATTTCCAGATAAAATAATTTTTTTACTACAGATTTTTGTAGTATTACAGACTGATTTCTCCTTGCACCCAGTCCCTTTGGGAGGTGAGAATACAGGAAACAAACCAGTCGCATGGAATAAATAAGTAAATAAAATCAGGTAAACTGAGATCTTCACTGATGATCAAGTTTGAAGAGCTTTTAAAAGATTTAAAATCCCAGTTTGTGCCCTTTGAGAGTACTAAAAAATATGGTTCATTTCGCTCTCCAGGCTGTTCCTGCACCTGACATGGACAGAGAGTTGTCAGTAAAGCAATGAAAGATGCTGATAGGCATGTAGCAGGAGGAAAAATATTGGCAAAATCCACTCTAGTGCAGTTAAAATTATGGTTCAGTCCAGGTTTTTGGTCCTACCCAGTCACATGATGATGATGATGATGTGTGACCAGGAAATCAGGTTGGGTAGAGAAATGCTATGAATAAATTAAACAAAATCAGACCAGCCAGGGTCCAATAGACAGCATTCAATGATCACTATTAGAGAAATCTGGGCCAATCAAACTCAAGCAGACTGTCAGCAGACTCAACTCCAACAGGTCAGCAGGCTCCATGGTCCAGGCCAACAGGGAAACACAAGTTCTCCAGAAGCAATGATGATCCAGTTAAGAAGCAAGATGAATTATTCCCTTAATGTTGACCCTTACTGTTTAATAAGGGGTGTTTGCTTAGCATGCTTCCTGCATGCAGAGCTAGGCAGAACTAGTCTGATCCAGAGTTAGTCAAAACTACTATGATTTAAATTCACTACAATAAATTAAAACAGTCCACTATAGCATGTAGTGGAATGATCCAACAAAACTCATACAACTGACTGGTGTTCTTAAAAAAAAAAATCACTTGAACAACACTGAAAACAGTCATTCAGACACACAGACAGGTAAAGCTGGGTAGAGAGGTTCAGCTGCCATCTTGGAGCAGAGCCTTGTTAAAGACTACCTTACCTGTTGAGGTGGCCTTCTGCACTCTCCACTACCAAAAATTGAAAAAGCAAGCAACCAAACAATATGTGCATTAATTTCCACTGCGTCACTGTATATATATATGTATATATATTTGAATCTGCTTTGAGACGTGATCTCAAAAAAATGTGAGAAGTGACATGAACATGTCTGTATTTACTTGAAACTTAACTTGTGCATGTTTGAAATTAATCTAAAAAGATTTGGAGAAAAAAAATCAAACACTATTTGAAACACTGCAGAAGTACTTTAAATCTGCATCCTTTGTGCAGCGGCGAGTCTGGTTGCAAAAAGATATCCAGTCATATGAGAAAATGGCCTTGGCTCCCTGCTCTCAGAAAAGACTTTCTTTAGTTTATGGACTCAAATGCTAGTTTCTAGTTTTTACTAAATACTACATGATATTTATTTTATAAATTTTAGTCCCTATTAATGTCCAGAAGGTTGACAAAGCAGCGTATGCTTTAGTTTGGGCCTACCTTGGTACTGACAAGTCACAAACAATGAGAATGCAGTGTTCCTCATTTTCTCAGTGAAATCCTCCTCTTACTTGTGATGTCTGGTTTCAAAAAGCTAAAATGGCTTAACAAACAGGACTTTGCAAAATAATGATGCCACAGTGGCTACAGTCATCTTTTGAATACAGTCTGTACTCAGTTCAGTTCAGTTTCATAAAGCTCTTCATACTGTAAGGTAAAGATCGCACAATGTTAGAGAAAAAACCCCAACAGCCAGATGATCCCTTATGAGCCGCACTTGGTGACTGTGGGAAGAAACTCCATTTTAACAGCAAAAAACCTCTGGTCGAACAAGGCTCATGGACAGGCAGTCATCTGCCTCAACTGGTTGGGGGGTGAAGGGAAAGAGAAGACAGCCAAGGAGAGCACAAGGGAGACAGGATAAAGCATACACTATAGGAGAAAGAAGACCCAATTTAATTAAGTAGTGATGTATAAACACATGGGGAGTAAAAAGATGGGAGTGGAGAAGAAGTGATCAGTGCATTATGGGAAGTTCCCCAGCACCTTTGGGATCACTTGATCCAGCCCTAACTAAAAGCTTTACCAGAAATTATACTCAATTCTTAGTAATCTTAAAAGTAGAGAGGGTGTCTGTCTCCTGAATCT
Source organism: Heterochromis multidens (assembly GCA_015108495.1). NCBI lineage: Eukaryota > Metazoa > Chordata > Actinopteri > Cichliformes > Cichlidae > Heterochromis > Heterochromis multidens. The sequence continues at coordinate 10,705 of VUQS01074942.1, forward strand.
AAATTGGGGTCTAGTTCCACAGGAGAGGGACCTGATAGCTGAAGGCTCTGCCTCCCATTCTAACCACAAGTAAGCCTGCAGAGAGCAAAGTACTCCATTGGGATGATGTGATACTATGAGGTCTTTAAGATATGATGGGGTCTGGTTATTCAAGACCTTGCATGTGAGAAGAAAGATTCTAAATTCAATTCTTGATTTAACAGGAATCCAGTGAATGGAAACACTTGAATTTCTCTGAATTCAATCAAGACCCACTTGGTCTTGTTTTAACACCTGACTTGGAAACCCTGAAGGACTTGAGACTTGACAGGCTGAGGCTGAAATGAGGGTAAACTTGAAAAGGCACTTATACTTGTCATAGTTGCCATTAAAGGCTCGGCTCTGCCCTTTGATCCATGGCTGTCAGCTGTCAGCTCCATGATCCCTGAGTGACTCCCAGCCAGATGAACCTGAGCCAGTTTTTGAACAGATTCTAATGACTCAACAACTTACACTCTTTTCTGTTCCTGCCAAGTTTCTACATCAGCTCTCACCTCAGACTGCAGGGACACTCATTCTCCTATCTGTCTTTCTCTCTTTCTACTATCTGTCTTACCACACACTTGGCAGTCAGCCTACTGAACAAACACTATTCAGTTTGTTTTATGGCTTACTTCTTAGAAGAGCTGAAAATGTTGAATGAGTTACTGATGTGTCATAAAATGGAGATGGGACAATGAATGAGGTGATGAAGAAATGTAGGTTGATTACTGAAAGTCATTCCAGGGATTATATAAGGATAATTTGAGTGATTTCACGAAACAATTACCTCCTTTTTTTCTTTCCTTGTTTCCAAGGAAGACCAATATCAAAGATCATTTTCTGTGATGTGTCATAAAACTCTTTTTGATGGTGCTCTTGTGCTTTCTATGTTTTCCTGTGGTACAACTTGTTGAATGAGGGTGGAAAAAGCAGCTGGAGCACCAGATTTGCTGTGAAATGTAAAAGAAAAAAGCTATACTTAACCAAAAGTAAAAAAGGAGGAAACATCTTGAACTTATTTAGGCACTTGAATGCCTTACAAAGCAGACCTTCAAATCTGCATACAGAATTCAGCAGAAGGGAGTTCCAGTTGTCAACTTTATCTTGACAATGTATTGTCAAGCCATTGGTGTGCTCCAGTCATCCATCCATCCATCCCTGGCAGCAGGCTAAGCAGGAAATTCTAGTGTTGTCTAAATGCCCAGACCAGCTCATCTGGGACCAACATAAATAAAGGAACCAACAGCTCTATTCTGAGCTCCCTCTAGATGTCTGAGATTTTCACCCTATCTCTGAGGCTGAGCCCAGCTACCCTATATGGAGAAAGCTCATTCCACCACTTGTATTTGCCATCTCATTATTTTGCTCATTACCCAGAACTTATGACCAACTGGTATTAGTTTAGGTATAACTTGACTAATACCAAGTTTGACCCCCTTTTGTCTTCAGAACTACCTTAATTCTTTGTGGCATATATTCAACAAGGTGCTGGAAACTTTCCTCAGAGAGTTTGGTCCATAATGACATGACACCATGATACAGCTGTTGCAGATTTGTCAGCTACACATCTGTGATCCATCCACTACATCCCAAAGATTCTCTATTGGATTGAGATCTGGTGACTGTGGAGTCCCTTTGAGTACAATGAACTCATTGTCATGGTTAAGAAACCAATTTGAGATCATTTGAGCCTTGTGACATGGTTCACTATCCTGCTGGAAGCAGCCATTAGAAATTGGGTACACTGTGTCACAAAGGGATGGACATGGTCAGTATCAGTACACAGGTAGGAAGGAAAAACGTTCACAAAAGAAATCCTTGGGTTTTAGGCTTGAAGGAATCACTCACACACAGGTATGAATTGAAATTAAATTGAAAATCAAAAGTAGATGAGAGCAGTGAGGAATAAGAAGAAACTCTCAAGTACTGTAAACCATGATATCTTGAACTGGGAACACATTATTTGAATACCTTATTATCATCCAACCAAGCAAACCTGATTTTCATGATCGAGTCTACAAATAAAACAGGGCAGGTCACGTGGGCAGATTTTGCATGTGAACTGGATATTTCAGTGAAGCATGGAAACATCGGACAGCAGCACGATGTACTGCTGCTGGAATTCCCTGTAAGTGCTGACCAATCACTGCCCAGAAGCATTACTGCTGACGTCTAACAGAGAGGGTGAGTGCCCGAGTGGCGGTGATGCTACCATGTCATCTGTACAGCCCACTAAACAAGAACACACACATGAGCACACAAAACTGATAAGGCCTCACCTCTGATGCTGCTACTTGTCCACCTGCCATTGCACAAGTTTAGGTTGTTCAGTCTTTTTGTCACTCTGGCTCAGTTTCTTTCTCCATGTGGTACATTTTAAATGTTTTCGATAACATTTTATAATACGGCCCACAAATAAGGGTGTAATTACTTAAGTGTAATGTCAAGGTATTTTATTTGAAATGACAGGCATTTTACAGGAAAGGAGACACAAATTATACTGTAAGTAATTTTAAGTACTGTGTAAGTAATCTTAAGTACTGCGTAATTTCATGGTAATTTCTGGAAATTACCATGATATTTCTGGAAATATTTCCCCATCTTACATCGTAAGTACACTGTACTTTTTGGGGCACCAGCCGTATTATGGAGTGACTTAACCGTGCCTAACTTCCAGGTATTTTACAGGAAAGGAGACACAAATTATAATATTATGTAAGGGCAGCACGGTGGCTTGGTGGTCAGCACTGTTGCCTCACATCAAGAAGGTCCTGGGTACGACTCCACCATCTGGCCGGGGAGTTTGCATGTTCTCCCAGTGTTTGCGTGGGTTCTCTCCGGGTCCTCCCACAGTCCAAAGACATGCAGTTAGAGGGGTTAGGTTAATTGGTGATTCTAAATTGCCCATAGGTGTGAATGTGAGCGTGCATGGTTGTCTGTCTCTCTGTGTTAGCCCTGCGACAGACTGGTGACCTGTCCAGGGTGTACCCCGCCTCTCGCCCTATGGCAGCTGGGATAGGCTCCAGCCTCCCCGCGACCCTGAATTGGATAAGCGGAAGAGAATGGATGGATGTAAGAAGTTCTTGAGACAACTGTTTTTGTTATTTGGCACTATATAAATAAAATTGGATTGAATGAAATTGTTTTCAGGAACTGGCATTTTTATGGTGCTTTTCTAGTTTTACTGACCACTCGAAGTGCTTTACACTACAATATACATTTACCGATACATTCAGCACTTTATTCTGTGCACTTTAGCTACCTCACATCCATCAATCAAACCCACCCTCAAACCCAGAACCTTTGTGAACGTTTTTGATGTGAGGTGACTGTGCTAGCCACTGCACAGTGCAGCCCGGTGAGCCTAATCGTGTGCTCAGAGTAAATGTGAAGCAAAGTTTTGCATAGCTCCCATGAATACAATCACTCGAGTGTTGTTGGACAATTTATATATCTTCTTCCAAAGTACAACTGATGGCTGAAATCAATTAACACTAACATATTTTCAGAACTTCCTATGATTTCACTTACTTTTCTCCAAACCCTGTTTTTTTGTTTGTTCTGTTTGTTCCTAAAGTGAAGTTGAAACAGTGACAGTAAGGTAGTCCTCCATTTCATTGTTGGTGGCATCAGGCTAATCCATGGTCTACTGGAGAATCTCAACTGTATTTTCGACATCATGTATTCTCTGTTTGTGTCACCTGGCACAATTCTGTGTTAATTTGCGTCTTTGTAGGACTTGATTTAATCATGCCATGCAAAATCTTTGCTTTATGTTTAGTCTGGAGACTAAAGAAATTTACACTGACCTGTCATCCAAACTCCACAGATCCCAGCGGTTATGAACTAGCTCTTTTTGTGGCTTTTAAAGTTCCAGTATCTACTTATATCTATAAATATAACATTATTATTGGTGTGGTGTCTATAATTCACTCTCCTTTTTTGGTCTCTACCAACTTCTAAGAATAACATCCGAAGTCCTCACTGCTAAACATTTCACCAGCTGGTCTATCTCTTCCTGCTGTTGGGATCTTTGTTGGTAGTCCAAGGTGGGTATATTGTAGTTGGAAGAAAAAAAAGAAAAAGGAAAAAACTGAATCAGGTAGTAAACTCGCTTAAAAGACTATCAGCTAAAAGAGGATACAATGCACCGCAGAGCAATATTCTGGGATAATTATATGTTGCTTCATCACTGTCACCTTTTGCTAAACAGGCTGCAGGTTTAAAGCCAACAAATGAAACCACAAAGGTCACTGTAAGTATAGCGTGCAATATAATGTTTTTTTCTAGTTAAATGGTAAATGGACTAGTTTTTATATAGCACTTTTCTACACTACTTGAGCACTCAAAGGGTTTTATACTACAAGCCTCATTCATCCAGTCATTCATACATGCACTTTTTTTCTACATTTAAGTGCTTTCTATCTAACATTCACACTTCAAAGAATACATCAGGAAAAACTTGGGGTTCAGTATCTTGCCCAAGGATACTTTGGCATGCAGACTGGAGCAGCCAGGGATCAAACTATCAACCTTCCAAGTAGCAGACAACCCTCTCTACCTCCTGAGCCAGAGCCACCTCAATAACATATCAGCAAACTACATGTAACATTTTTATCAATAAATGCACCTTAAATCTGTCATATTTACACATTTTTTCCCCAAGGCAGACAAAAGGGCAAGCCAAAAATTTCAAGCCACATCAGAGTTGATGTTTACACAAAATAGCCTGTATGTGTCATCCAAAATATTTTCAGATCTTCTTTATTTAGTATCAGATGAAATCATGTTTGATACACTTAACTGTAGTTTGCTCCACTTCACACAAGAAAGGAATCTGTTTCACCTGTGTACAAATATCCATCCATCCATCCATTCTCTACCGCTTATCCGTGTACAAATATAATAAATTTAAATCTCAGTCATTACTTTTTGTGCGATTGTATTGTATGGTTTACCCAAAATCCAGAGATACACCTGGACTTGCTCCAAGGCACACCATTTAGGAATCATTGCCTTACATGTATAAAGTTATAAAAAGAAAAAAAAAATCATAAAAGCACAGACAAAAAGAACATTATAAACAAGCCACAATAAAATGCTTTTATAGTTGTACAAATAACTTGCACTATTTAAAACATTAGATAAGAACCATGCACAAAAACAGACTGAGACATGCAGTTGAAGTATGTCTGAGGTAATTATTTCCTCAGATTAGGCTGCTGAAAAACATGAAAATAAGGAGATTAATCATTGTCTCAAAGAAGGAGAATTATGAACAACACAATCAGACAAACAGTCCTGTTCTTGCCAAGATACAGTTACATAAGATGTTTTTTTCCTTGGTGTTTCCATCTGAAAAACATACCTGAATTCACTGTAAGTCGATGAAACTGACATTTTCCTTCAACCTTATCTAAGCTGTAATTTAGAGAAAAAATAACAGGTTATAACAGTGAGTCTGTCACACTGATGTTAATGTAATAAATAAATAAATAGAAGCACAACAGTGCTGCGAAAAGATAGTGGTAGTAAACTCGATAGTGTCAAAAACAAGTTAGTGATGGTTAACTTCAGTCCCTGGCATGAGCTTTACATCTTGCACAATAGCTGCAGTGAACCATGGGACAAAAACATGTGGCCTCATAAAGCCACAGTCCAGGTGACCTGATTGCGGTACAGGTGGCGTAGTTGTCTACATGGTGTTTTTGTATGTATGAAATTCTGTGTTGAAAACAGGCTTATTGTAGCTTATATTGTTTGTGGTGTTACAGCAAGAATAGCTGTTTGTGTCTGTATCTGTGAGACAGTACTGTACAAAACACCAGCCACCAATACAAATTCAGCCTACAAACCCTAATGTTCAAATGATCCCCCTGTGAGAGGACTCGGTGATGGTGGGAAGGAAGAACTCCCTTTTAATGGGAAGAGACCTATACAACCAGGCTCAGGGAGAGACAGCTATCACCAGTGGGAAGTGAGGGGAAGAAATGACAGAAAAGAGCAGCATAGAGAGACCGAACAACAAGTAAGGCAAAGGACAAAGTAGAAGACAGAATGAACAAAGGTTAATGACCTGCCATAGTGACATATAGATGTCGCTAAAGTGAAGAAAGGGGAGTGGAGGAGAAATTATGCGCAGCACATCATGGGAAGTCCCCCAGCAACCTGTGCCTATGGCAGCAAAACTAAGTGATGCATCAGGGTCACCTGTCATGTCTACATATTTTAAGACTAACCCTGACCAAAAAGATAAAGCTATAGGGTTGAAATCAGGCTTAGAATGTCAATGACAATTGCTTCACAGTTTCCTTTTGGTGTCATTATTTGATACTTACTGCAATGCAATTTTAGGATTACTGCAGCTTAAGGCAGTTAGAATTAAGACATTATAAGACTTGTTATGACTCAACTTTAGAATAACCAAACAAGACAAATCAAATGCTCAGATTTGAGACAACAATTCTTTGGTTTTTGTGGTTTGGCTTTAGTTGAACATTAAAACAAACACTTGCTTGTTGGCATCTTCAATAAGCTGATTTACAGTGGCAGGAAATAAATAGTGAACCCCTGTTGAATTCATAATTTTAGTCACTTACAAAAAACGAGTAAAAGTAAACTTTCCCCTAACCTGTCTACATCTCCAACCTTACAACCTTACAACCTTAAATTTTAAATTGCAGTGTCAAAAATGGTTTATATGAACATATTCCCCTTGTCTCAGCATTTTTAGGACTTTTGAAAGACTGAAGCATTGTGCTTTGGAAATGTGTTTATGGCAAGAGTTCAAGAGTTCAGGATCACTCAGCCAAGCCACTGAAAGTGACTCATGGGTGGGTCTTCCAGAAAGACAGTGATCTACATCATACAGCCAAGGCAACAAAGGAAGAAGCACAGTAAGGTCAGGGAGCAGCTTAGCCACTCTCTGGACCTTAATCCAATGGAAAACCTACAGAACTGAAGCTTTGTGTTTTCCAAGCGACAACCTAGAAACCTCAAGGATTTGGAGAAGATCTGCAAAGAGGAGAGCTAGAAAATCCCTACTAAGATGTGGGCAAACCTTGTGACAAACCCCAAGAAATGTCTGACAGCTTTACTGGCCAAGAACAGTTACTCCACCAACTCCAACATCATATGTTCCACTGGGATGAAATACTGATTTCCCTCACTAAAATGCACATTAATTTTTGACTGTTTTGTTGATAATGTATCTGTAATTATCATATATTCCATCATATATTATATATATCATATATTATATCATATATTTGGTTAAATAGCTGATTTTCATCGGAACTGCACTTCTCCTTGTCATCACCAGTTAGAAAAGGGGCTATTAGCTCCTGGTCATACAATTAAATCAGACTATTATTAGTTCTCTTATGCTAATTTGCATGAGACACTTAAAAAACGACCGTAATTAACAATATTTTTTACATTTTAAATTGCAGTGTCAAAAATGGTTTATATGAACATACTTCCCTTGTCTCAGCATTTTTAGGACTTTTGAAAGACTGATTTAATATATTTTAGTACAAACTAAGGCCATATTTTTTCCTTTTACAGATACATATGTGACATGAGTATAAACATACAGAGGCTTCAATTAAGATGCTACAACAGTCAGTGCAGATTAGGTGCCACAACTGGGTATTTATTAAGAATTTTACTAACACTATATAAGAAAGGAAGGAAGACAAGAAGACAATCGTACTTCAGCTGCTGGGACCCAACCAACTACTGCTGGGACACCAGGAGTATTCTATTAGTGGACAAACTATAAAAACAACACTGAACACCATACAAACAAACTATATCACTGCAAATAAAAGTTAAAACAATCCCAGAATAAACAGCAGTCAGCGTTCTGCCTGCAAACAAACGGAACACTGTTACACATATATATTCATTTTCTGTCCTCAATAAAAGTTATGGAACCTTCAAATTACTAAATGAAAACACACCAGTACAAAACAATAAAACGCTACAATGGCTAAAACTTCTAATAAAAAGTCCACCATTTCAGCTCACCAGGCAAAAGCATAAATCAGTCCAAACCACAGTCCAGGACAATGGCAGGAAAGACTGGCTTCAATCGCCTATTTAATCCTTTGTATCCTCCTTGTGATTGGCTGTTATCCTGCTACACATAGATACATACACTGAACTTTAGTTTGTTTTGTTCTTTCAAAACATTAACTGAACTAAAGGAGAGGGGAAAAAAAAGTTCTCATAAAAGTGGCATCTGTCTTTACTTGACATTTCTTTCATCTATGTGGTCATTTAAGAAATGTGAACACTTGCTTTCCCATCATCACCCAGTTTTGCTCTTATTCAGCTGTTTGTTCTCTATGACTTGTGAGCAATAGTTGACATAACTTCTGTTAGCAACTTTTATGTTAATTAAATTCTTGTCATTATTTTTTCTTAGCAAGTGATGTTCATGGAGGTGTACCAACTTGATATGACAATCTATGATTTTAGTCTCTGACATGCTATCCTAAAGACCTAAAAATATAATAATAATAACAATAATAACAAACAGAACCACCAGTGAGTTTAAATAATTTTATTGTTGTTTCACCTCATTGGGGTCTTAGATTACAACAAAACAGAACCAAGTGATGCTAAGTCAGTATAAAAATAAATTAAGGCAAAAATAAAACAAAATTCCTTCTTGTTAGACCTGAGCTAACCTAGACTCTGTCTCTCCCATATAAATCTGTATGACAGTGACAGCAAGATGTGCATTCACAATAAGTTATTATTAAATAGAAAACTTCTGACAGTAAGTCAGTATACATTGGAACAACAGGTTAAAAAATATTGCTACTACAAATGAATAGTGATGCATGGAAATGTAACATTTCCAGCTGCATTCAGCAGTCTTGACTGATATTATGTGGCTTACATACTGTAGTTCTGATGAGCACAGTCAGGAATGTTTAACTTTACTATTCCCACAGTTTCATTATTTGCATTTTCAGAAAAATATTTGTCTGAAAAAAAAAACAAAAAACAAAAAAAACCCAGCACAAGCAGATTACAGAATGGTGTGGTGGTAAAAACCATATGCCATAAGGAGAATTGTTCCTTTTCATGAAGGTCATAAGGCTCTACTTTAAAGGAAGAATATATTAAAGAGATATTCTAGCTACTCATTTTCTGTTCTAGAATTTTAAGATGCTGTTTCACTAAATTTAACTTCTTAAATGTCTTGTATGTCATTCTATAATTGCCGACATTCTATCCTAGAATTACAGACAAACTGTCGTTTGTTACAGTTTCTAACACGCGGCTCTTTCCTCTTCACATTTGCTTCACCCTCTGCTGCAGGAGAGCCAGCTGATGGGCCACCTCATTGGGCAGGTCGTCGTTTACCTGTGTGGTAAAGTAGTTCCTGATCTCATCCACCTCCCTCTGCCAGAATTCCTGATCCAGGGAGAACAGCTCATCCAGATCTACATGTCCCTGAAGGCCCCGGAGATTTAGGGAGTCTCCACAAGGCAGGTAGCCCACCGCTGATGGCATGGCGCCCGCCTCGCCATTCACTCGTCTGAACATCCAGTCCAGAACACGGATATTTTCACCAAACCCAGGCCAAAGGAAGCCGGCAGTGGGGCTCTTGCGGAACCAGTTGACGTGGAAGATCTTAGGAAGCTTGGCGCCGGGGCGATCAGCCATGCTCAGCCAGTGAGAGAGATAGTGGCCAAAGTTGTAGCCAAAGAAGGGGCGCATGGCAAAGGGGTCATGCATTATTACTTTGCCTGGAAAAAAAAGAAGTCATTAGAGAAATAATGGGTCAGTACATTGTATATTAAACTCATTGGATATTAATCTGTCCTTATTTGTTGTCATCAAAGAATTCTGAAAAATCTATTTTTTTCATTTTCTTAGCAGAATTTTCAGATTTTTATTATTATTAATAATAATTATTGCTAGTCTAAAAAACTCTGGAGAGTATTAGGCAAAAGCCATAATCATCAGCTAAGGAAACTTCTTTAAGCATCCACTGAGTAGTATTCATGCCAAAAAAGAGCACTATTATATACTGACCTTTGTGTTCAGCTGCAGCAGTGGCCTCTGACCTCATGGCGGCGCCAACAAACACACCATGCTGCCAATCGAAAGCTTCATACACCAGGGGAACACCTGAAAGGAAGCAGATTGATAAGTGTTATCTAATTATTTTCTGATAAGTACTCACGTCTTATTTTTCTTTCCTTTCCTTTCTTTCTTTTCTTTCTTTCAACTGGTCTATTACTTTCTAGCTTTTCAATCCAATTTCTTCTTACCTTCTGGTCTGCGCCCTCCAAAAATGATGGCTTCAATTGGGACTCCCTCTGGGGATTCCCACTGTGGGTCAATGATGGGACACTGTCTGGCCGGAGTGCAAAAACGAGAGTTGGGATGAGCACAAGGTTCACCTAAGAAGAAGAAGAAAGAAAGAAAAGGAGAACATTTTACTTTTCTGACACATATACACCTCTTCTCAATCTTAAAGTTTATGATTTATCCTTTATTCATCCCTATTTTTTCCCCATTCTACTGAGTGTAATCTGTATACAGAACATCTGATAATAAAATCTTGTATTCTGAAGTTGATTGGACCTAGCCAGCAAAGGTTAAAAGCATTCTTTCCTGTTACCAGACTTTTGATTACTGCATACATTTCACCTTTGTTTCTAACTTCAAATAGTGATTTTAAATGTTCTAAGCCTTGGTAAGATTTCCTTTTTTCTATCTGCACAATTTGCAGTCTTGTTTCCTTTTCTTTTTTTAATGAGCTGTTACATAAAATCAAAGGGCTGCGTACCATCTTCTGAGCTCCAAGGTTTGTTCTTCCAGGATGTGATGGTGACTCCCTCAGGCAGTGTCTGGTCCATTCCCTCCCAGCACACACCACCGTCACTCGTCTCTGCAACATTTGTGAAGATGGTGTTCTTGATGATGGTTGCCATTGCATTGGGGTTGGTTTTGGCTGAGGTGCCAGGTGCAACACCGAAAAAGCCATTCTCTGGGTTAATGGCTCTTAGGTTTCCTACAACCAGGGAGAAGGGAGCGAACCACAAATTAGAAATGTTAAAGTCTTCTGTACTAGATTTTTGATATTGTTGATATTTGTATATCCTTGAAAACCTTTAAAAAGTCATCTTCCCTCACCTTGGTCATCAAACTTCATCCATGCAATGTCATCTCCTACACATTCAACCTTCCAGCCAGGCAGCGTGGGGCAGAGCATGGCCAGGTTTGTTTTCCCACAGGCACTAGGGAAGGCTGCAGCCATGTACTTCTTCTCTCCAGCAGGGTTGGTGATGCCTAGGATCTGAACACAAGAGACATTTGGTTTGGTAAAAAATGAATAGCATGGATTGGGTGGTATTAATCCAAAATTTAAGTGACAGTGTGTGTTTTTGTTTTTCCATTTCTTACCAGCATATGTTCAGCCAGCCAGCCCTCCTCTTTAGCAACACGTGAGGCGATGCGAAGGGCGAAACACTTCTTCCCCAGCAGGGAGTTTCCTCCGTAACCACTTCCGAATGAGACAATTTGTCGGCGGTCTGGGATGTGGGCGACTAGTGTTAGCTCAGGGTTGCAGGGCCAGTTATTCACTAGGGGCTCTGAAAGATAAATTAGTACATTTGTTAATTTCAGTGGTCAGTAATCTGTTAGTAGTTTTGCGCTAAAAATACTACTAGGTAACTACAGCACTAGAGAACATATCAGCAGTAATCGGAGCAGTAACAGATTCATACTCATAGTACAACAGCAGCAGTAGTTCTTTTCATTAGTATCCAGTTTTTGCTTGTAGTGGCTGGGAAATGAGTTGATAAGTTTTTGACGTACTTTTGAGTGGCAGAGGACAGCCGACGGAGTGCAGACAGCGGACAAATTCTCCGGTCCCCAGAGCTGACAGCACAGCCTTCCCCATACGGGTCATCACCCTCATACTGGCCACCACGTAGGGAGAGTCTGTCAGCTCCACTCCGATCTTAGAGAGAGGGGAACCTACTGGGCCCATGCTGAAGGGAATCACGTACATGGTCCGACCTGAGGACAGAAACAGACAGAGATGTTCACATTATTATGTTACTTAAATATGATTTCACTGAAAATGTTTTATTCAACGTAGTTGATAAAAAAATCCATTATTGAATTTAAAAGTTCAGATATGTAGGTATCTGAAAACAGCAGAGACATTCAGAGTCAGGAAAACAGGAGAAATTTCCTCTGGCTCGATTAAACATTTTCAAGACTTTTGAACTTGTAAAAGCAATATGCAACAATGTTCCTTCTTTCTAAAAAGTAACCATTGCACTGGGTGCATATTAAGAAAGGGATTTTGGCTTTTGCCTAATGTTAAATACACAACTGTCTCAGGGTATACCGCAGTGCTAATTTACATGTCTGGTTTCTCAATGGGGTCCCAGAAAGACAGATATTTCATGCATTTATTCAGTTCTTCATTGATAAATGAACAATTTTGATTTTAGTTTCCAGCTTTTTAAAAATTATTCTTCTCTTTTGGTCAGCCTTTTGGGTAAGAACTGATGGCAATAGTGAGATATGTTCATCTCTGGTACCTCTCATGCAACTGGGGAACCGCTGAGCCATGGCTTTGTCAAACTCTTCTGGGGACATCCAACGGCCCAGCTGGCTGACTCCACCTCCCAGCGGAGTGGGCACTGTGTCCTTCTGTTCCCGGGTAACAATCACTGTCTTACTCTCCACACGAGCCACATCCCTCGGGTCAGTTCTGGCCAACCAGCTGCAGGAAGAGGAAGAAGAGGAAGTGCAAAAATGATGAGGAGAGAGTTAAAAGACATTAGGGCTTCTTTTTTTAAATTAAAATTTAGGTGTATTTTAGATTAAAGTAGGGCAATAATTTAAAAAATCTTTTTAACTATCCACAAATCACCTGCAGGAAGGAAAAAAAAACTACATTTCACTTTTGGGACATATGTTTGTTTGATAGCAGCTGGTAAACAGGAGTGGTCTGATTGAGCTACCTGGACCTACTGGTTTGTCAAAAAGTAGAAATTTTCCAAGTATGTTGGTACGACAGAATGATGCACGTTGTCATTATCAGCAACAACAACCCTGCGCAATCTGCCAGCTGCACCAAAGCACCAGCTACAAAAAGCAATCAAAGCTATATTCAAAATTTAAAAGCTATCATTAGCGATGAGTTTTCTTTTTTTCTTTGAAACCCTCATTTCACCAAAAAAGAACTAAAGGCTTTAAAAAGATTAAAACCTTCCACTGTGCAAGCCACCGAATGCAACAAACATACCAGTTCTCATATTTGGCGAGTCTCTTGATCATCCCCTGCTCCTCCAGCTGGGTCAGGATGGCAAGGTTCTCCTCGTCTGAGCCATCGCAAATGTGGATGGAGTCTGGCTGGCACAGGGTCACATTGGTCTCCACAAACTCCCTGACAGCTGGGCTGAGGGTGCTGAGATCACCCTGCAGGATCCTGGGACTGCTCTGGTTCTGGGACTGGATCTGGGGAGGCATGGTGAAGGTTCTAGAGAGAGCTTGAGCCGATAGACTGAGAAAAAAGAAGTTGACAGGAAGTCTAGAAAAAAAAGATTTAAGTGAGGGTTCAAAAAAGTAAAGTTAAACGAAAGAGGAAGAAAGGGAAAAGGCAGAAGAATGTTGGAATTGCATAATAATTAAAAATAATAAATAAAAAAATGGTCAAGGTTGAGAGAAAATAATGAGAGTCAAATTGAGGGTAAAAAGAGAGACAGGAAAGAGAAAAGAATAAAAAGGTCAGTTTTGCACATATATTCTTTATATATATATTTACATATTCTCCAAAAAAATGTTAGCAAATTCATTTTAATCTCAAAGCTTAACTGCTGCAACATCCAGAAATCAAACTCTGGGTGATGCAACAGCATCTCTGTGTAGATCCCTCTCACTCTGCAGTACCCCTCACGTTACTTTACCCTCCTCACATTAAACACAAGCCCCACTGAAAAGAAAGAGCATTAGGTTACCTTCAGTAGTTTGCCTGGAGTGCAGAGCCTTTAGCTTGGTCTCATCTGCTGAGGTGTCTCTGTTGCCTGTTTGCAGGAGAGTTGAGGACTGTTTCTCCTTCTTGATCAGCTTGATCAGCTGTGCAGAGCCTTGTCCTTTTTATACCCTGAGATGTCTCGCAAGACAAGGGACAAGAGGGGGGAGGAGTAGAAGATGGAGGGAGAGGGGGAGGAGGTGTGTCATGGGTTGGATCGGAGGGGGGCTTGGGCCTTGCGTTAGCTGCATGAACCTGTTGTTCTCTGCAGATGTGAAAAAAACAGTGTGTAAAAGGCTGCTGGTGAATCATTAATCAGCAGCAGGACGTAATGTAGTCTTTGTGTAACCGGTTTGCTCTGCCGCTGTACGCTGATAGCTGGCTCAGATATGAAAGAGAGACAGACAGCTGTGTCCTCACTACTATGACTGTCTATCTCTCTCTCTCTCTCTGTCACACATATTTTTGGAGGGAAAAGTGAAGGCAAGGTCACATGGGCAAATATATACTTTATTTAGAGTCATTAATAGTTAATCTTTTCCAATTCAGTTGAAGTGAGGGCTGTGTCATTAATATAAGATTTAAAACTTAACACTCTGAAATAAACAGTAATGTGTGTTCAGATAGTTTTCTGTATTTTGTGCTGTAAAAGATAAGCCTATTTGCATTTTTCTTTTAAAACATTTTTAACACTTTTGCCCTGAATCAGCAAACCAAATTTATTTGCAATATTCTCTGCTTCAGCCTGCTTCTGCCAGTGTGGAAACCTCCTGTAATTATTGCAGCAGTTGAACTTTGATCTACTAGATCATGTAAGTTCAGGGTTCAGTGTTGTCAGAATTGTGTGTGATGTGGGCTCCTTGGCTGGCCTCCTTTTTATTGGCTGACAGGCGAGGGCTCGCCTTTGTGGGATCAATAATCGGTCAGTGGAACATGCATGCGTGTGTGCGCATATCTGCTGCAGTTCAAAGGAACTGCTGAACAAAGTCAGCAACACTTAGCTATAAAAGGTAAAAGTGCATGTTAGAGATAAGTTCAAGGCATTAGTAAAAGTAGCAGCAACAGTTAAAGAAGTAATATATACATAATATGTTTCAGCATAATTTTAATGACAAGACTGTGCAATTGCTAGATGACAGAATGGCACTTCTCCATGAGCTAAGGGGTTTTATTCAGACTGCTGTTTAGCATGCTGATATGCTACATGTCTTTAGGAATAAGTTGTGCTTTAATGTATCCTCTCTGATAAGTTAAGCTTACATTTGAGTTTTAGTAATGAAAAGAGTTCTGAAAACATATTGTCAAAACCAGAATTACAAAAATCAATGCAAATTAAACAAAATTATGGTTGGAAACAATGTTACTTAGAATTCAAAGGTCATTATTTGTGAAGTTAGAAAATGAATATGGCAAATTATGAAATACCTGGGAAGTGGCCATCTGTGACTGTGTAAGATGTGGAACTTCGGAGATGCTTTTCTGGTAGGGTTAGTAAATAAAAAAAAACAAAACAAAACTATAAAATATTCTAGTCTATAGGCAATTAATGAGTTAAGGTTTTCTAATATTTCATTAAAGTGTTGGAAAGGAGGCAAAGTGGACAGATAACAAATTAAAGGAAAATCACTGTTACACTGCATCCGTAAAGTATTCACATTCACTTGTTCCACATTTTGTCATGTTACAGCCTTATTCCAATGGATTCAATTCATTTTCATTTAAAAATTCTACACACAATACCCCATAATGACAAAGTGATCATGAGGTCAGTGCATGAACAAGTCTTTGCTCTGAGCCAAAAGTTTGGGCTTCAGACTGCCATATACACTTGGTTTCAGACAACGTTTTCTACTCTTGGCTCTGAATGATGTCAAAGAGATGGGATCTCTCTAATATGGTCAGATACAGAGCACAGAAGTTCCACCCACCTGTGGTTCAAACCTTCTATTTATCAGGCGGAGCCAATCAGAAAAATGTTGGCCTCAAAGGGAGAGGAACTATAATAGCTTCCTTCAAACAAAGAAGTAACTGAGGGGCTACACTACAGTACATCAAAGTATCATTTTGATCAGTGACTCATGCAAAGCTACTCCAGCAGAATCTCAGCATAAAAATATACACCTGGAAATGAGCACAATAGGTCCCACTGAAAATCCAGGGGTTGTGGGAAAGTAACAGTGAAGGTCCACTACAACTACAGTTTCTGGAATTCTGCTTGAGGAATGGAACTCCAAAAGATATTCCCTCATTTGATGTTTTAGTGGTGGTGGAGAGGTGGTGGAGAGTCTCCACCACCATCAAACCATTCAGTGAGCCCTCATTCCCTATGGATGTGATTACGCAGAACCATTTTGCATTGATTTGCACTGATCCTTCCCTCAAAGGGGCCAAGTGGACTCAAATTATGTCATTTCTTTTTTCCTTTGGCTTGTCTTTCTGTATGTTTTATTGAATTATCAACATAGAGATACATGTATAGAAAATTTCATGGTACACATTTTGTTACTGATGTATGAAGGGTTCACTGGTTAGCACTGCTGCCTCATAGCAAGAAGTTTCTGGATTCAAACCTGCAGGTTGACTGGGGCCTGTTTGAGTGGAGCTTGCATGTTCTCTCTGTCTCTCTGGTTGCTCCGGTTTCCTTTCATAATCCAAACACGTTCAATTTATGCTGATTTGTCAGTTTGAATTAGTCAATATGTATCTGGATGAGCTATTAAAAATGTATCATTTATTTATTAATTATTCAATGAACTGAAAAACAAAAATACCCAGAGGATCTTTAACCTGCCCACTAAACGTTAATAACACTCATGTTTGCTACTATTTGTACCAGCACAGTTCAAACCGGATGGAATCTGGACATAACTGTAGTAACAGGATATAAATGAGTGACCTTTAAAGGGTATAACCTCAATGCATGTTGGACAGAAACCTACACAAGCCAAATGTGACGAAATAATCACAACGCAGGGCCAACTTACAGATTTTTCCCCAGATCACTGGACCCCATTTTGCAGTCTTCCTTGGCACAGGGAACTAGTATTGTCAGATACTCACCATACTAAATTTAGCAGCTAAAATGCCAGCTATATGATTGCTTGACCTATCTTCATTAAGCAACTTAAACACAACTCTAACTGGATAATATGTTTCTGCACGTCTGCTGGGTGTGTAAAAGAGACACTTTTTTTGTTACCATGTTTACCCTGCTAACTTTAAAAGTGTCTGAGCTGTGTTTTCAGCTTGTGCCCCAGCCTTCAAGAGGTCAAGAAAAATCACTGAATGCTGCTTTAACATAAACATGTAACACAAACAAACATTCATTCAAGTTATCTTTTGTATGTGAACACATTACTGACACATCACTTTTTAAGAAGATAAGTTGTTAACTTGCAACAGGAGCAAAAAGTAGTTCATTTGCACATCAAGAAGTCAATGAGCAACATGATCATTCATTTGGAGTTTCATTTAGGGTTAGGAATAAATGTTTCCCGATCTTGCTTCCCAGCAGATTTTTATCTATCGATAGTTTGGAGCTCCTCCTTTGCAATGGGTGATATGTGCCGCTGCAGGCCGGCCAGTTTGGCATCTGGCTTCTCTTATTTCAAAGCTATGCTGCAATCAGTGTGGAGTGTAGTTTGGCCTTGCCTTGCTAAAATAAGCAGACCTTCCCTGAAAAAGATGGCATCTGGATAGCAACATTTATTGCTTCAAAATTTGTATATATCAGATAGTATTAATGGTACCTTCACAGATGTGGAAGTTACCCATGCCATGTGCACTAATGCATATCCATACCATCACAGATGCTGGCGTTTCAACTGTGTACTGGTAACAAGTTTGATGGTCTCTCTCCTTATTGGCCCAGACGACAAGGTGTCAAAAATAACTTCAGATTTTAATTGGTCAGACCACAGGACAACTTTCCCTTTTGCCCAAGTCCATTTTAAGTGCTCAGACCCAGAGAAGATGGTGGCTTTGCTGGATCTTCTCTATATATGTATTTTTCTTTGCATGGTAGAGTTTTAACTTGCATTTTTGGACACAGTGACAAGCTGTTCACTGACAATAGTCTCCAGAAGTCTTCCTGAGCCCATGCAATGCTTTCCTCTGCAGAATCATGTCTGTTTTTGATGCAGCATTGCCCGAGGGCCTGAAGATTGCTGCCATCCAGTGCTGGTTTTCATTTTGATTTGTTGTCTTTTAACTATTTAGCCTATCAGATGCCTTTTAAATATAGGATTTAAATGATCTATTCATTCTGTTTCACACAGTATCCAGAATTGTTTTTCTGGGGGGACATTCCCAGCTCTTGTGGCAAAAGTGACTGTGGAGATTTAGCTGATTAAATGATTATAGTGTATTGGAGACTGAAGATGTTAATAAGATGTGCTTTAATACACTACAGATCCCAGCCTATCTAAGAGGGCAAAGCTTTCTAAAGCTTTTATCTTTTGTCTCTATATGAATGTTGAATATACTGTAGAATGTGTTCTATACTGCAGGCACCACAGCCTAAAACTAATGCAGCTTGATGCAGCAGCCCCTCAACAAATCCAAAATAAATACTGGTATACCTTCATTGTGGAAATTGTCATAAGAGCTTCAAACAAGTCTAATTAACCTAATATATATACGAATTCTGCACATTTTAGTCAGTAGATTCGTTTGAAATACTGCAGGGTGGAATATCATAAATGTAAAACTGCCACAGTGAGATGAGATATGCTTCAGGCAACAGTCTTTTACTGTCCCAAAAAGCTGAATCTGTTCATCTGGACGTAGCGTTTTTAGTGAGAGAAACGCTTCGTCAACTTATCCAAGTGACTTCTTCAGTCTCAGCTGACTGCAGGATTCCCCAACCTTATAAACAGTACATTTGCATAATGACCGAAACTAGCACCACTGACTAACAATGGGCCATGAGGTCAGTTTCATGGTCATTAGTATGCAAATTGTCATGACCATTGATCAATGGCCATGAGTACCATTCACAGAGATTGGGATATGGCTGCAATCACAGCATTGTAATCCCCACAGACACAGTGGCCAGGGAAGCAGAAGAACATCATATCAAAAAGGCCCTGAGTAAATGTGGTTATCCCAGCTGGACATTTGTCAAAGCTGGGAAGGCACCTAAAGAAGGCTCCAGGCGATCCAGGAGAGAAGGACAACTGTTGCCTAAGAGAAAACCTTTGGTGATCCCTTATGTGTCAGGAGTATTGGAACAGCTGAGACGCATTTTCTCAAAACACCACGTCTCTGTGGCTTTCAAACCCCAAAACACGCTACGCCAAAAATTGGTCCACCCTAAGGATCGGGTCCCCCGGCACAAACAGAGTAATATAGTGTTAAGTTAAGTGCCAGGAGGA
>VUQS01074943.1:2885-24395 GCA_015108495.1 Heterochromis multidens
GAAAGGGTGGAGCTGGGTTGCAAAGTGGCTTGCAGATGTGCAGCAACAAGTCATACTCTGAAACCACAGCAGCGGGGGGAAAACTAGTTCCTGTGTTTCTGACAAACAGGTTTCAGCACAAAAAAAGGCCACCAACCTCAGAAGGAGGGTCAAACAAACCAGAGTCCCAAAAAGCAAAAGATAATGTGAGAAGCAAGAGGACAACCTGCAGGTGAAGAGGTCGGAAAAACAGGGGAACCAACACAGACAAGAAGACAAAGACAGGAAGCAGAATTAATGTTCAATGAAGCTTCGCAGGAAGAGACCAGCAGGTACCTGGTACTGATGAACACTGGCTGAGTCCTCCAGGGACAAGCAGGTGTCTTACCTCAGCGATCTTCACAGAGGGTTTGGTAACTGGACAGCCTTTTGCTCTCTTATCTGTGTGTGGAGTCATTACTGCCATCTTTGAGAGGTCCAGTTTCAGTTAAAACTGGACATCATGAGTCATTTTTGGTTTTCCCTCACTACATCAAAAGAAGGTTTCAAGGCTGAGCCTTGACTTTGTGATGACTTCACTTTCTTCCTTCCCTCCTTTCTGGCTGTACTGAGAGCTCTTCACAGAAGCCTGGGGAATAACCTCGGAATAATCAGGTCACAAAGCACTCCGGCTGTTGGAGGATTTTCCTTTTTCGGACTCTTTGTTTCCTTTAGTCAGAGACCAAAACAACAGCACCACTGCCACGCAGTTAATTTCATGCATTAATAAATAATTTATAGCAGCTTAAATAAAATGTGCTATCTTCAGCTGAGTAAAGAAACAGTAATGCTGTCCTAACTGTTGTATAATGAAGTTGCAAGCTGAGAGGAGTACATGCACATATGACGAGTAGACGAATGACGGCCCTGTTAGATCCAACAAAGCTTATAGAGACGCTGTCACACTCTTAGTTACTGTGGCTGTTTAACAAAGTCATGAAAGTGGACTCACAGCACAGACTCTCAGCTTTAATTAGAAGGCATTCAAATGCAAATTGGAGAAAGGGTTTAAAAATTACAGCTTCTTTGTTATTTCTTCATCGGTCAGGCAGGTAAAAGAGTTCAATCCTAAGCGCGGCGTTTGCATTTGGAAGCTGTTTCTGTGAACTTAGAACATGGAGTGAAGCAGTCGGTGAAGGTGAAACAGGCCATCCTGAGGCTGCAAACACAAATCCATCAGTGGGAGAGAGCACGACATTACCGGACTCTCCAAATCAACAGTTTGGTAGATTCAGTGAGAAAAAGGACCAAACGGAGGAGCTCGGCATCATAAAAGGCCTGGACATTCACAAAGCATGACAGTGGTGGATGATCACAGGATCCTTTCCATGGTAGAGAAGAAACCCTTCACCACATCCAGCCAAGTTCTTCATGAGAAGTTAAATTATGTAAAAAGGCAAATCAAAGGTTGTTTTAATGCACACGTGACACTGATGATGTTTTACTGAGTCGGTGTTTGGATTTAATGACCTTCAGCATCTGTATCACCATTGGACCATCAGCTTCCAGCAGAGCAAAGGTTTGATTCTCCAACACTAACTGTATATATTATGTTAAACTACTGTCTGCAAACACGTCATGAAGAGTTCATGAGGGCAAATACAGAGAATGCACCTTCAGATTCAAACCATTCTTCAGTCTGAAGAACAGAAAAAACAGAAGATCTGCTAAAAGACAGAAAGATGGGGATGAACTCCAAAATGTCTGCTCAGGTCCCGGCGTGATGCTGTGTCGATGGTCTGCAGGTGCTTTACAGAGCCTCGTCTTCTGGTCGCGTAACCAACAATAAGTGGAACAGCAGGTGATGTGGAGTGGTGTTGTTCATGCTGTAGGTCCTTCAGCTGCTCTGAAGACAGACGCCATGGATGCTGTTTCACAGATGGACCAAAAACAAACTGTGAAACAGACCAGGACCATTCAATGTTTTAGCTTCAGCTTCACAGCAGAGGAAGTGATGACACTGCTGCACTATCCTGACATCTGGAAACACGACGTAGCTCCAAACATTAAACGGTAGGAGGTCATGTTTAAATCTGGAGAGTGTCCATCAGCGGAGATGAGGTCTCAGAGATATTAGCCGATCCTTCTGTTCTGATTTCCTCCCTGTGGCCTTTAAAACTGCTTCAGCACGGTGACCCCAGAATAAAGGGATGAAATTCATTTGCCCTGCCCACCTCCTCGCCCCTCCTGTCTCTGTTTTCTACCTGAAAGCTCTTCACAGATGTAGTGATTGAAGCCACGAGCAGCTTTTATGTCATCCAATCCGTGACATTATTCAATTTATTCCCTTTCAGGCCTCAGCCAGAATACAAATCTGCTTCTTTATGTTTCAAAATGAGAGCACATCATTTTAAAGGACCGGTGGGACTCTGTGCCGGGAACATAAAACTCTGAATCATCAAAGATTCATTACAATTATGATAAACATGGCAGTAACTAATAAAAGGTGCTTTTTAATTAAATGATGGTGCCCAAGCCTCCTGGCCTGCAGTAGCTGAGATCTTTGGGACTGCTGGAACAATATTAACTTGGCAGTGAGTTCAGGAGAGCTGAGGGATGAACGCGGTTAAAATGCTCTGATGTGCCTCCGAGTGCAAAGTGATTGCAGCTCATTGGTGGCCTTGCTTATAGCCACAAACCAGGACCATTAAAATCTTGTTGCCATGCAGTTCTCATGAGTTTTGTTAAAGCTGTGCTGATTGTGGCGCGTGCACACAGACAGGAGTCCTCCGGCCTGATTGTGCATCAGAAATGAAGCATGGATGGAAAGAAGCGTTTACTTTGTGTCTGTACGTGGAGGCGAGCTGATTTCATAACAACCCCGTCTGCAGTCTGCATGTGGTTAATTATTTGCCCCCCTGCCACCGTAATTAGAGCTGAACTGGCTGCTCCTCCTGTAATTTATAATCCATGACATGCTGACGTTTTTCAGATTCTGGTTTTATTTCACTGCTTTTTGTCAGCTCAGCCTGAACTCAAGAGTCAAAATACTTTTAGTATTTACTTTACTTCTAGTCTGATCAAACTAAATGTAACGTGGCCTCAATCAATCAATCAATCAATCAATCAATCAAATGTCTTGCTAAAATGCTCACTTTGGGATTCTTTCCTGTATTTATGGACTTTTTATTGACTCCTTTCATTTTCTTATTCATGCTTATTTTTCCTGTTTTGGTTTTTTCTGTCTGTGTCTCATTCCACCTGTTTCTTATCCAAAAACTGGCCCTGGGGTCTTCATGTCTTCACAGAGATGAAGGATGAAGGAGGTTCTTCTATATTCTGAGCGCCGCCTCTGTGGGAGCCCTACAAAGACACACCTGAGCACAGCAGGCAGGTGGGAATCACAAAAATACTGGCAGCCACCAGTGCCACCCCTCAGCCTCCTAGCAGAAGCACCTATGGTATCAAATCCTAGGTGACATCTTTCTCAAGTTATCATGTTCACAAAGTAGGGTGTCCACGCCACCGAAAGCCACAGAAATGGTGTTCCATATCTCAGTTTTCTTTAGGCTGAATCTTCTTTGACTGATGGTGTGACTCAGGTCCTCCTTACGTGGGCTCGATTTCAGGTGTGTTTTCCTGGCCACGCAGCTGTTTATCGCTGTGAAAAGTTTGGTGGTTTTTAATGATTAGAAACTAGTGCTCTTTATAAACTTGGAAATATCTGCAGACTTAAAGTTAGTAGTAGTTTATAGAGTCAGGTCTGTACGATAAAGAGCGCAGTTGCTGCAGATGAAATGTCCGAACAAACTCCTGTGAACTAAATAAGTGACCTGTTCTTTGGAAAGCTCCTCAGGTTTCCACTGACATCACTGAAAACACGGTGGCTTCCTGTTGTACTTGGACGTGGCCGGTCTGCTGTCTTGGTGTGAAACAACAATGTTGTCACGGAGGTAATGATTTCATCACAAACACCCACACACTCTTCCCCCGGGGTAATTAGCGATGCTGCTGCCGACACATCGGGCCGTGAAACCATCTGCTGCAGCTTCCACTGGGAGGAAATCCTCTGTGGTGTAATTAAGAGGCTTCAGCAGAGCGTTTCCTCACCGTGCCACACACAGTCCGGCTCCTTTCCTCTGCTTCAGCTTCTGGTTTCACTGTGTTTTGTGTTACTGTATTATTTATAGTCAATAGTCAATCAATCAATGAATCTTTAGGACAAACTGTGAGAACATGTGAACGTGGTGCCCGACACAGCGTCCTGTTTGAGCTGCTGCCCTCTGGAAAACCGCCTGAACGCTTCACTGAGGCTCCATCTGCCGCCGCAAAGGTCCCGTCTCGACGTCACCGGCCTCCATAACCAGCCATCCTCAACCCTCCAGTCCC
Source organism: Heterochromis multidens (assembly GCA_015108495.1). Taxonomy (NCBI): domain Eukaryota; kingdom Metazoa; phylum Chordata; class Actinopteri; order Cichliformes; family Cichlidae; genus Heterochromis; species Heterochromis multidens. The sequence continues at coordinate 7,233 of VUQS01074943.1, forward strand.
CGAGCCCACCACCGCATCTCCACCCTTTCAGAGGACGTCACACTGACTAAGAGCAATCGCACAGTTTTCAGACCCTGCAAACGTCTCAAACTCATCTTCAGATGATTTACTTCAGTTTTTGATGATTTACCCACAATGGAAATATGTGACAGCCTAATAAATGTCTGAAAACATAAAAATAAGCTTAGTGTAAAACAGTGACCTCAGCCTAATGATCGATTCAAAGCCAGGTTCTCAGCTGTAATCATTCGAGTGTCACACTGACTCTGGAAATGGCACATCATTCAAACATGTGTCCCACAAACCGAAAGAGTGCAGGTATCCTGTGAAGCATTAGCCTTTAAGGTTTGACTGACACTGACACAAATGAATGACTTTAATAGCCGCGTCTGCATCGAGGGGCCAGAAACTGTCGCCCAGTGGGGAGCAGCTCTGTTCCAGGTGGATCATTTTCCAGCCAAAGCTCCTGATGAGCATTTAAAGACGGCCTGAAGGAACGGATGCTCTTTACCTCCCCAAGATCCGATTTAAAGGCCATAAGCAGGAAAAACAGAGCAGAGATGAAACAGTGTGTGCTAGACAACACTAACAACACACATAACTACAGTCTGATCGTATCTGCCTCCGTGCAAATAAATAAAGCTTCAAACAGCGCCACCACCAGGAAGTAGAGTTTATCCTCTGTTGCCCTGCAGGGGCCCTGCTCAGGGGCAATAACAGTGCAGCAGGAACAAACGTTAATAACATCTGCCTCATCAGAGGCCTCCGCCGGTCAGCTCTGTTATTCAAGCAAAATGAGGCTCGTCCTCTCTGCTGTTGCTCCTCTTCATCAGCGCTGACACTGATGAATGAATAATACATGAGTTCATTTAATAAACATGTCTCTGTTTCCATTCAGCGCTGACTTTAAATCACGTTACAAGGAAAAGGAAAAGCAGAGCAATCAATACGACGCCTTTCATTAGGCGCTTTACTTTATGGAGACGATTCACACACAGCTGGAGGCGAGCCTCCATCTGAAGTCCCCGCCGCTGCCTGACGCCTCGGGCGACAGGTCTGAGCGCGCTCACACACTCTCACACACACACCTGCACAAAATGTTTCAGAAAGTTTTTCCACTTCTTTATTATTTTGAATTAACCTCATCATCCTAACATACAACTCAGTTATATTCCAGTTATTGTAGGGGGGCAGGGCACCACATTTATGACCCGCCCCACAGGGGGCAGAGGGGTAACTCTCACTGTGCTTTAATGTAGAGCTTCCTCCTCAAACCTGAACAAACTGAACGGTCTCAGCGTGCTGGACTCACCTCCAGGTGGAGATTCATCAGCAGCCTCCGACCTGTATGTTCATCAGAGACAGCCTCCCAGCACAGAGAGCCCCACAGCAGCTGATGTCAGTCAGGCTGAAAACAAGAGAAAGCTGTAGGAGCCGTTTACACTGTTCCCCTGAAGCTCTACAGGGTAACCCTAACCCCCAACCCCACACAGGTGCATCACACTCAGGTGGAAATAAGCAGAACATCATTTTTACCTGCTGCACTGAAATCAGGTGAAGGATTATTAAAGGCGATCGTTCAGGAAACACTTGCTGCAGATGAAGAAATCGACCCGCTAACATAAAAGAGTCGATTTGAACCGAAACAACAACCTTGTCCATCACCGTGGTAACCCAGGAATTAGAGCGCTAGCTGCTGATTGGAGGATTTTTCTTTCCAAAAATGTGTTTGTTCCAGAAGAATCCATCTGCTCTGTCACTTTTTGTACTTTGGATGAATTTTTGAGGAACAAACAGCTGTTACCTTCTGGATGATGCTGCTTCACGTGTCAGTGGTGTCACATGTAACATGAATGAGGCGATAGCTGATCGATTCATTGATTTTGAACTGGAAACCTGTTGGTTTTCAGACTTTCAGAGCAGGCTGTTCTCTTCCTCTGCTGACAGCCATCAGAGAGCCTTACACGTACGTGCACACACTTCATTGTGTGTCTTCATTGAAAATAGCAGCTGTCTGGCAGCACAAGCTCGCTGCTGGAAAGCAACAACATTTGCATAACGTCCTGGTCCAGCTGGTGCCAGGTCTGCTGTGGAGACTCACTTCCATCTGTTCATAGCTGCTGGTTCAGTTTGGGCTTTTCTCAGAGGCTGATTTCAGTTTTAACTTCGTTTAGTCTCCACTTACTTTGCACCTGCATGTGCTGAGCACAACATGTTTAGCATCTAAAACCAGTGATGAAAGTCTGACTGTGCAGCAGCAGGAGTTTCATGAGCTGAGTGCCGACAGCTTTTCAGGTCAGGATCACACACCTCCTCCCAGACCTCCCTCTCACAGCCACCTCCTCCAGTTCCTCTGGATCTCCGAGGTGTTCCCCAAACTTCATCTCTACAGCATGTCCTGGCTCTGCCTCAGGGTCTCCTGCCCAAAACACCCAGGAGGCATCCTGATGTGATGCTGAACCTCCTCATTTTCACTACTTGTGTCCTCGATCTTTCAGCTGGTGCCCACAGGTGAGGCCAGGAGCATAAATTGACCAATAAACGGAGAGCTTCAGGGGCCTGTACAGGTAAGCAGCCTCCTTATACCCTGGATCTCTTCTCCTTACACAGAGGTGTAGTTAAAGTGTGTGGGTTTGACCCTAACTGACCTTCATCATCTGTAAAAGGTTAGGACTTTGTGACTGTCTGCAGGACAAACAGACCTTTAAAGAAATCATAAAAGACACTGAGATTTAAAACTGTCTGCCTGATCATGTGACTTCTGCTGAACACTGTAATAAAGACATCCTTGGATATGCTTGACCCCCAGCATTCTCTCTGTGGGGGTCACATGGAGGTGCTGTGATTGGTCAGTGAGACTGGAAAGGTGAGAAACGGCCTACATAAAGACTAGAAGCAGTGAGTGAGCCTCAAATGTGATATAAGACCCACAAGTACATGATTTATTACATTACATTATGTAAAGTTTAGGACCTGGACCTGAAGCTGTTTGATCAGAGTCATCGATAAAGCAGGTGAGCACCACCTCACAGCCATGAGCTGCAAACACGACTGAATCACAGATGGAAGATGATCCTGCTCTCTAAATGCAGGTAGAAGGAGACCTTTGATCTGCTCTCACCTGTCCTGAGCAGACACCTGTCCCACCTGCTGATATGAGCCTGAAAGTTTACCCAGAATGCACTTTGTGAATGATCAGAAGCACGTTTCTGCGATAGCTCCTCACACTGATGCTCACAGGAAGCAGGTTCAGGGTTGAGACGGTGACTCCTGCAGTGGGACTAAAACTGATGTGGGTGCTGTTTCTAACAGACCTTAAACGTGTTTGTCATGTGCAGACCTGCTGCACGTATGAAGCTACGAGGGCTCAAACATGCAGAAATAATTTTTAAAAGAGTCAAATTTGGACCCAAAATCTGAAAATATTCACAGTATGAACAAAAACTTTCATGTGGCTTCATGAATTAAAGTTATTGTCCCAAAGAAATCAGCTGACTGTGGGGGGGTTGGGGGGTTGGGGGGTTGGTGGATTTTATACAAACGCTCTCCTGACGATTCGATGCTCTCAAAGATGGCGCCCACTCGCAGAACTAAAATGGCTCCGTATAGTCGCTCATGTGTGATGTACTGCACGCGCTCCCTAGTATTTCTCGTGCTCAGGATGACAAAAATAAAACATGTTGTAAAGCTTGACAGATGATGGAGGAAAGCTCGGTTTGTCTGCAGGCGTCCTCGTCTGCTCGCCACTGTGTCGGTACAGAGCTCGCACACAGGATTATTTATGATGGAGACTGTTGAGCTGATTATGAATGTTTGAATGAGGACTGATGGCACAGAGCTGGACTGCATCAGTCTGCAGATAAAATCGTGCAGTTTTTATAGAAACCTCAGAGATTTTTACCTGTAAACTAATTTCCTCTGCTGCCCCCGTGCGCACGAGGACTGAGAGATGAGATGTAATAATACCTCATTAGAAAAACAAATAGAAGCCTCCTGACGGCATTCATCACATCTACTCTGCTCTGCTGTTCCTCATTTGGCCGGTAATTGAATCCTTTTTTGTTGTTGAGTCTGGTGATCAGTACTGACACTGATATATCTAATAAATATGTTTGTATAATAAGCTGTTATTTCCTAAAACAGCAGTGATACTGTGTGTGTCCACAGCCTGTCCCACTGCCTCCTCTGCTTACACAAACTGGAGGTAATGGAGCGTTTGTTAGGGATTATTTTCAGCAGCGGATGAATACATATTTCTAGAGCAGTCTGCAGAGCAGTGGAGCTCCGCGGGGGTCACACCTTCAGCTCATATGAAAATGGCTGTACACAAACACAGAGGAGGCAGTGGGTATAAGATTGGATTCAAGTCCCACATCAACACAGTGAAGTCCTGAGTCGGTACAGGCACATCCCGAAACTGCCAAATCCACATCCCCACCTCAGGACAGAGCAGCAACTCAAAATTAAAGCTCCAGTTTTAAACCAGCAACTCCCAAACCAAGTTCCACAAGTCCGGTCGAGTCTCGAGTCAGTACAGGCAAGTCCCAAACCAACTCAACCGAACCCAACAAATCTCACTTCAACATCCAGAAAAAACAGACAAGTGCTCAAAACCCAAAGCAAGCAGCAGCGTCTGCTAGCTGCCTGCTGGGCTTCACCTCAGCTGGACCCTGTTTGTGCTGTTGGAGCCTTTTGGAGCATTTTTAATGCAATTATCTGAACAATAATATGGCTGCTGTGAGGTTCATTGGACTAACAGACCCTGAAGTTCTAGGATTTTGATTGAATGTTACTGAGCACGAATTAGCAGGTATCTGAGTCTGTGTGATGCTCCCGTACAGTCTCCACAGACTGGTCCACGAGGCAGCTGAAACGCTAGCACCAAGGCCTCAGTGGGGTCAAAGAAACCAGTGGCTGACATGGTGTCAAGTCACAGCCCACAGATTCAAGGCAAAGAAATTCAGTGTTTCAGGCTGTACAGGTGAGTCCTCATCACAACCTCAAATGTCAACATTCAACCAAGAAACAGAAGGTAAAAAGTCCGTCCTCAGAGAGGCAGATTGATCCAGCCTGACTCCACAGACTTCAGTCCAAAATCAAGAATAACTGGTCCACATGATGTAAATCCCAAATCAAATTCAACCTTTCCACCTCATTTCTCATCCCCGGACTAACTCTGTAAGTCCTGCAGGCCACCGTCCAGCTCAGGTAACGTGTCGGTGGATCGTTTATTGGTCTGAGTGATTGATCAGGTTCATTGTGATGGATAAAAACTAAGGACATCAGCAGATTTATACTCGGAGATGATTACCTTCCATCACCCTCGCCATCTCCTTGGTTGCTATGACAGCAGCATATCAAGTGATGCATTACTCAGACAGATGCTGATACAGAAGATGTTTGTCTTCCACTTCCTGATCAAGCTGCGATGCTTTGTCCTGATAACTGACGTGACGCTTCGCCCGGTCTGACCCCAGACGGCCGGCGACGTCCATCAGAGCGGTTCATCAGCCCTCACTCTGATCCCTGACCAATCAGCTCTGACCTTGCTCCTCTGTCCTCCAGCAAGAGGCCAGAAATCCATCCATCAATCTTCCAGAGGAGACGAAGAAAGAGACACATCACGAGGAGCGTGAAGAGGACACAGAAACAGGAAACAGGAAACAGGAAACGGGAAACTGAGGCGACCAACATGAAGCAAAGAAAAACATTCAGAAAGGAGCAAGAGCAGGAGTCCGTGAACACACAGCAGACACTCTGACAGATAACAGAGGAGACAAAGGGCTAAACACACACACACACACTCATTCACACACACACGCTCGCTGCTGCTTCCAGTCTGTGTTTAACCACTTCAGATTTTATCTTCCTCTGTAACATCAGCAGCTCTGCTGTCAGCTGACCTGTCCATGTTTCTGACTGGTCACATGTTACAAGCTCCGCCTCTTTCATGTGAACAGACTGATGAACCCTGGCTGAACTTCTCACTCTGTTAACCACCATCATGTGACCTCTGAGCATGATGGATGATGGTAAATGGAGGGTACTTATTTAGCACCTTTTCTTGTTTGAGCACTCATTTTCTAACATTCACACACACTCTGAAGGATGCAGCAAGGATACTTCGACACATGGACAGGAGGAGCTGAGGATCGATCCATCGACCTTCTGATTGGTACGACCCGCTCTACCACCTGAGCCACTCAGGATGTCATTACATTTTTGTCTCCTCTCTTCCACACTGTGTCTTTTGTCCTCTCTCCCTCCCCTTAGATGGCTGCCCCTCCCTGAGCCTGGCTCTTCCTGTTAAAAAGGAGTTTTCCCTTCCCACTGTTGCCAAGTGCTTGCTCATCTGTACCTTGAGGCGACTGTTGTTCTGATGTATAAATAAACCGAACCCTTACTTTGCAGCGCAGGGCCCTGATTAAAAGAAGGAGATGTGGTTTTCTGAGGACAGAAAAGGAGGCTTCATTTTCAGAATGAGCAAAGCGAGCATCAAGTGTTTCTGTGATTCATCCATGACTGAGAATAAGCCAGGGCTGATTTTTATTCTTTATGTTATAAATACGTGTGAACTCTTTTGATCACACAGAGAAAACTTTATCCTCAGACTCCTCTGAACACATGAAGATAGGGCAGCGAGCGGGAGGTGGGATGCATATACTCCATCACACACCTGTGCGCTCTGTGGCAGCCACCTGCAGCGACGCGCACGCTCACACAAACAGAATGTCATCACCATTACAGAAAATGTCATCGCCAATCAATGGCCGCCGCCGCCGCCGGTGTTCTGGCGCAGAGCCCCGAGTACTGCGGCGTCTCACACAGATCGGCGTGGTGTGCTTCCACGCTGATGAATGACTCACAGTTGCTCTCATGCCGCCTGCAGTCACAGCAACAAAGCTTTGCTCTTTCCCTGAGCCCCACGGTCTGACATCAAAAAGAAAAAAAGCGTCCGTTTGTGATAATGTCAAGGACGGTTTGAAAAGGTCCATCGCTGATAATGTCAGAGCTCTCCGAAGGTAAAAGCTTCTTGTGAGAGAGATAACAGTGAGGCCGAGAGTGGAGTATGATGGGAGTTTGAGGAGTAAATGCAGCGGTTTTACAGGCTGTGGATGGGTACTGTTGACCCAAACAGACATCAGGCATCATTAACCGCCCGGCAGGCTCAAGCTCACTCCAGCTTATTAGAACAAGCACTCTCAGTTTCAGAGTCTTAAAGCTTTACGTGCAGAGAGAGGAGGAAGTATGAGGAAAGTACGGGAGCTCTGAAGGCCAAAACACAGTGAAATAAATCCCTGTCCTGATGAGGACACACACACGATCTTTCTTTTAGTGTTTACATATGAACACAAAGCTGACAGCACAAAGCAAAGATGAAAACCAACACAAAGAGACTTCAGAGCGATCGCCACGGTGATTCTACTGTAGAAACACGAACAGCATCAACAACAATAAAGTGCTTTCAGATCCAAAAGTGGGGCCACTGATGAAGTGTTTTTCTTCTCACGCTGACCACTCAGTGCTCTACGCTACAAGCTCCATTCATCCCTTCATACAGCACTACTCTGCTTACTGTGAACAGATGACTCTCACATCTCATTCTTTAGTGCTAGGACTGCATCACCTGCACAGCCTAAAATGTCCAAGTTTCAAAACTGCCCAACATGTTTTTGCACTTTGAGTCAGTTTTCTGTGTGAAAATCTGCTCCTTTCACTTTAAACAAGGCTCATCTCTTCATTAGTGACTGAGTGTCAGAAATCTGCATCTGCTTATCCTTCCTGAGAGAGAGGCTCTCAAGTCTCCGCTGGCATCTCGGTGTTCACGCTTTGATTAATATTACAGATGCATCCAGCTGTTAGAAGGCACAATGGACTCGCCACTTTCTGCCTTTAATGACATCCTCATCCTCCCCAGCATCCTCGGCTGTTAAAGCGAGACACTCTCCACACTTTTAACAGACAGACTTGAACTCAGAACACGATCGTTTGGAGGAAGGCGGCTCAGCCCATCTCTGAACACAGAAAACAAGTCTGAGAAAACCAATTTGAGCTGAAGATGGGCAATAACAGGAAGCAGCTCCCCACAGGCTGCTCCCGGTGAATTACATGGGCCACCAGAGAGGATCCAGAAATACCTTACTGGCATGTTGTTTCTCTGAGGTTTTGAATGGAAACGGGACTCATCACATAGGCATTTGATACGTAGAAATTTTACTGTCAAACTCACCAAGGAAGCAAGAAAAGCATGAATAAGATGGTAGATGTGATGGGTTTGGAAATGTGGACTGAAATATACATCTTCACCTGAAACACATTTCATTTGATATTTTCAAAAACAACCAAACAGCTTCTGATAACCAAATGTGGGGTTCCCACACACAAACACGAATACAAAAGTTTACTCAGGGTTTTTAGACTTTGCAGGAAACAGCGCCCCTCGGCTACCCAACTGTTTTCTCTCTGAGTGGTACACTCCGAGACCCACCTACTGTGAAAACACTTGGAATATACCACTACCACTACCACACATACCTGTTGATTTCTAACCTGGAACCTAACCTTTTCTGGAGCAGGTTAGGTTTGCAGCATCAGTTACCATAACAACACCACCTTTGTAATACAGAAGACCCGGGGTTAACCCTGAAGTTACCTGAACTCATCTCGTATCTCACCTGTCGAAGTGAAGTGGAGTGGCGGCTGTCAGGTGCAGGAAGTAAAGCTGCAAATCACCAGAAGATCAAAATAAATCAGTGAAAACACAAAGAAGGAAATCCTTCGTCCTCAGCTCATGCGGTGATCGGAGTTATGCTTAAACAGAAAACATTCAGATCTGAAAATGAGCCACAGCAGCCTGAAGTTTGACGTTCAGTTTAAGCTTTAACATTTCCAGAATACCACGATTATACTTTACGATCGGAGCCAGAGCACAGAGAACAAATCATCCTTTTATTCTTTCTTACAGCAATCACAAAAAACAGAATGAAAGGAAGGAGTGTGAACTTTAGCAGACCTCCATTAGCTGAAATAAAAGCTGCAGGTTCAGTCCGATTGTTCTCCTGACAGCTCGTTCTGACGTTCCTTTACAGAACCGATTTCACTTTTAATTGGTTTCAGTATCGTCGAGCAAACAAAGAAACGTGGCTTTGTGTGGCAGATGTGTAGATGCAGCTTCTCAGCCGTGTAATTAATTCTTTCCTGGATATAATGAGATAATTGCAGAAGCTTTTATTCTCCTATCATCAGTCTTCATGGAGTAGAAATCCACAGCAGCTCGCAGCTTTTGTCTCTGATGATGTTTCAAAAAATGAGGCTGTGACACTTTGAACCTGTTTTCTTTGTCCTTTGTTCACTGCTGGGCTCCACAGTTCACTCATAACGGCTGCTTCATGTTTGGATCAGTGTAAAAAACAGGAAAAAACATCAGGAAAAAGAGCAACTTAGTCTTGATTGTATCTGTATGTAACCAGGTTAAAACTGGCATTTATTAAAATGTGTTAGTTCCATGTTAACTTTTGTGTATGTTAAAGTATTTAGAAAGATTTAAAATTTAAAAGGAGTATAATGTGTTAAATAAGTTTAAAAGAGTATTTACATTATATATACAGTAGTTTACCAGTATCCTGTTTTATTGTGAAGAGCTCATGATTGTAAGAGGAAGTAGTTTCCTGATTAGAGTGATGCTTCTCTGCTATTGGTTGGAATTACTAACACCTAAAGAGAGAAGGAGGAAGTATGTGGGTGTGATCAGTAGCTTGACTGAGAGAAGTCGTGATTAGTTTGTGCAGGTGTGAATGTATTAGAATATCTGCTCGACAGTCTTTGACTTAGCGTTACACGACACATGTGTGAGTCAGCTCATTAGTTTACTGAGGGTAAGTTTAGCATTCATCAGCAAAGTGAATGGACTCATAGCCACTGTTTCGTTAACTCAGCTGACATTAAAGGCTGTAGTTTACGATGTGGAAAACTGTGAAGATTCATTGGCTAGTGCTACAGAGCTGCCATGTTGACCTAGAGTTCATTTTCTGAAAGTGGTTTGAGTGTGGTGTTTGGTTATTCCTTTTATTGCCTAGGTACTAAATTAAGGGTATTTAATGACTTAGGGTTACATTGAGTATTTGTGAGTGGGCTACTTTTACTTTCACAGTACTCAAATTTGATAGTTTTAAATACAGGTATTCAGTTCATCTGAAGCGAATAACAAGACTCAGGACACTAAATAATATTTGAAGTACTCTTGTTTAATAAAAGTTGTTTGGTTTAAAGAACCCAGGGCCCTTACCTGACACAGTAAGCACAGGTGGGCTACATGTATGTTTGAGAACTTTGCTCTGCTGTTAATAAGGAGGACATAATGAGTGACACAAAGTGGCATGAGACACTCTGCTTTATGCATTACAGACATCCATGTGAGGTTTCTGGAGATTTTCTGTGTAACTGTACTCAATGATGGATGCATACACAGCCTCAAAATGCTTCAAACATATAGAAAAAAACCTGAAAGTGTCACTGAGAAAATAAAAACGTGGACTGAGATGTTGAAATGTCAGGCAGAAGTGGACTAAATAGTCAAAGTACGGTAAAATGTCCCAGAAGAAAACAACTAAGAAGTCTGAAAAACTGCAAAAATGTCTCTCAACAAAACTGGACTAAAATTAAGCCAGCCTAGAGTGTGTAGTTAAGAACAACTAGACTGAAACGTTGTAAAATGAAAAAACTAAAATATCAAAGAAGCCTGGAAGAAAAAAATCACAGAAAAAGAGAAATGTCACATAGGAAAACTTAAATCTCATGACCAAAGTGTTGCTGATCCCTTATTAAAGGGAAGACTACTAATACACAAAGCAATAATAAGGGAAGACTATAAATACACAAAACCCAGACAGGACTATAAATACACAGAGCACTAATAAGGGAAGACGATAAATACACAAAACCCAGACAGGACTATAAATACACAGAGCACTAATAAGGGAAGACGATAAATACACAAAACCCAGACAGGACTATAAATACACAGAGCACTAATAAGGGAAGAGGACACAGGTGAGGGCAGAATTTTAAACTACCAAAATAAACCAGAAAGACATGGAAGCAGGCGAGTTAGAGGGATCAATGGGAAAACTGAAAGAATAAAATGAAAACAGGAAGCAGAACTCAAATACATGACCAAACCCTGAGACCCTGACATTTACTTCCTGTCTCTATCAGTTCTCCTTCCTGTTGGATTGTCTGCCTCTGCCTCATTAGTGTCACCTGTGTTGGATTTGTTCAGCTATCCAGTCTTTTTGTCAGGTGGTGCTCGTTATCTCGTTGCTGCTTCCTCTCCTGGCAGGGAAGCTTTGGAGGAACTTGTTTTCTTGTTTCTGGATCCTCGTGTAACTTTTTGGGCAGTTTTTTGGACTCCTGCCTGCCTCTCAGCTGGTTTCTTTGCTTTGCTGACTGCCTGCCTACCTTTGTATGACCTCAGCTTGGATTAAATGACTCCTGTGTTGCACCTCGTCTTTTTAACAGAGAATGAAGCAGGAAGTCACCAGATCAGAGATGTTCAGAGCCACTGCTTTATTCTCTTCTTCACATCAGTCCACACCCAACACATTTCTAACAAATGAATCAAACGATATAGGCAGAATTTAAGGACCACTGCAGCTCGTTCTGCCTGTGTGATCTGACCGCTGTTATTCATGCTACCTCGTCCAATCAAATGTGTCTCGCTCACATTATCTCGTTAGCTCTCTGTGAGCTCGCTGCTCTTTTCACCAAAGTGAGAAGAAGAGGAGAGAACAGAGGGAGATGGGGAGATGAAACGAGGCAGGTTGTTTCTCAGTCAACCCACACTTTCCGACTTTATCTCACCTTCTTGTCCCCCGCCGCGCACACACATGCACAAACTTTAACCGCATCCTCGTTAGCACCGCAAGGCAGCTCAGATCATCGCAGCATCAAAGTCAGGACCTGTCGGGGGGGAAGCTGTTGCCACAGAGACCCAGAGCATCCACAGTGATTGCAGATCAGCTGGTGTGTGTGTGTGTGTGTGTGTGTGTGTGTGTGTGTGTGCGTGCATGAGTATTTTCATGCATCTGTCAAATGCACAGCTTCAGATTTTTGTCTTCTTTGTGAGATCTTATCCCCATCTCTCTCTTCAGAAATGCTCTTATTACTGAAAAACACTGGAGTTCAAAGGTCAACAGGAAACAGCTGCTGAGTGAAAAGTGTGAGCACAACACGTGAACCAAAGACAGCGACAGAAAAATGGATTTACAGCATCAAAGATGTCAGAATCCAGGACTAAACCCAGTTTTATCACAGATCATGAACTCATCTCCACGGCAGGAACCATCGTCCAAGATCATTTCAGATCTTTTCACTTTTGCAGATTTTGTGTTGTAGATTCAAAATGTTTGAATCTGTTTTAAATTCAATCATTATTAATTTGTCATAAAAAAATGTAACTGTTGTCAGATCCATTAACAAGCTAAATTAGAAACCAACATGTCCGTCCGCCCTTCATTTTTTAGCTGATGGTTGGGGTACAGTGGCAGCAGGTGAAGCAGAATATTCCAGGTGTCTTTTATTCCCAGCAGCATTTTCCAGTTCCCATGTGGGGCATCCCGAGGAGTTCCAGGCAGATGAGATTCCCGGGGTCTCCTCGCATTTGGGCACATCTGGAAAACCTCCAAAGGGAGGAGACATCCTGATCACATGACCAAACCACCTCAGCCAGCTCCTTTTAAAGAAAAGGAGCACCAAGTCTATTAAATGAAGCGCTAAATGACACACAGGGTTTGTCTGATTGTCCTGGGATGGACTCAGTCTGTCAATCGCTGATGTGAACAAGGCCGTCTTAGCGGGATGGCCGACACTACTTTCTCTTCATGCTGGAGGTGGGAAACATCCCCCTCGCTGCATCCTCGTCTCGCCCCATTAGAAGTACTGTTGTGTTTTTCATATTTGGGCCAAAGAGTATGCATTATGGAGGTTATACCCCCTCTGTTATACCAGCTCGTATCAGTGGAGGATGGAACAATTATACTATGGAATTAGAAACCTTTCTGGACTCTGTTCCAGAAAGCAGGTTCAACAAATTTAAGAAACTGAGTCTGACCACAAACTCTGAGGTTCTGGCATCATCAGAGGAGCTCAGACACCAGGATTCACCACAACAGAGCCTCCACCTTCCAGCGTGGACCACGACAGGAGACGAGCGTCACTTTACTCGGCGTCATCTCCTCAGGTTTCATTCATAAATGATAAAGCAAATTTCACGTGAATTATTCCGCTGTAACCTGACGGAAACGCCTGCAGATCAGACAGCTCCATCATGGACTTCTGATATTAGTCGGACCTGGTGAAAGGTCAAGGTTCACATGTTTCAGTAGATCAGCATGTGAACATATTTCAGCGTCGTCAATCACATTCAGACTTTCAGCCTCATATTCACTCCGATCGTCTCCAACATGATCCACCTGTGGCAGACAGGTATCCATCAGTGTGACTGATTAAAACATGACGATTGATCGCTGATCGGCGTCCTCTGTGTTTGAGCTTCGTTCAGATGATGCAGAGTAAATGATTCTTTTATAAATGATTATAAAATCACTCGTGTTGAACATAAAAAGGATTTCAGGGTTTTAAAGACATACTTTTGCAGATTAATGCAGTCTGATACGATCTCCACTTTATGAATGAGGAAATGAGACAGACGGTCAGTTGGCTGGTTCAGGTGCTGCAGGAGGGGAGGAGTCAGAGAGTCTGTCACCATGGTAACTGACTCTGAGTTTCCCTCACCTCAGGGTAAACAAACTCAGTTTTTACTAAACCCGCTCATTTTTAATAAACCAGCAGAAAGTCTATCATCATGACGAGTTCACAGCTGTCAGGAAAATGTTCGTTTTATGAAGTTACTGGAAAAGTGAAGCGCATCCTGAACACTTGGAGGAGGAGTGCTGAATGCAGTGGCTCTCCTTGTTTTTAATGGTTACAGACAGAAATGAGAGGTGTGTGTGGACACGGCTGGTTTTCTTCACAGTGAGTCGTCATGTGAAGGATCAAACTTCCCAGCAGCTCTGAATGTTTCACACACATCACTTCATCTCTACCTGAGCCTCGTTTTTCATCAGCACCGCTCCGATCATCTTCATCAGGGAATTCATCTCACCTCCATCATGTGACAGGTTCAGACTCCCAAACATCAGCAGAGAACTGGGACTCATTTAGTTAATCAAGCATTTCACTCCCATTCCTCAAAGTACCAGCGAGAAGGAGAAATCCTCCGAGATGCTCGATGAATCGGACGCCCGCTGTTCTTTAGATTAACCGTGAATAAAAAGATGTTATCCTGGCTGTGGGAGGAAGATTTGTTCCTTGCTCTCAGCGTGGCCTTCAGGCTGACTGACAGATGATCATACCCTGGATGATCCTTAATTACTCTTACACTGACCATAATTTACAAAATGAACTTCATGTTTTTGTTCTATTTGACCTAAAACCAGAAACTGAGCCCATGAACTCATCAGGAAGACTTTACTGAGGTCACAGGTCAGCTGAGAAGTTAACAGCAACCATAGCTGTCGCCCCCTGCTGGTCGTTGAATGGTTCTAATCTGCAGAGTCGTAACCTGAGATAATCTGAGGAGGCTGCTCATGTACACAGCCTGACTTTGAATAAACTTTATTAATATAGCAGCTTTTTTCCAGTGTGACAGAGCGAAGCTGTTAAAGCTTGTCTGATGAATAAAGATCACACGAAAAACTTTACCAGAGGAAAACTTTAATAAAAATATCTTTGAGTTATTTAAACCACAGTTTCATGTAAGCATAAAATACCTTTCTGTAACAGACTCACTGCTTTAACTTTATGTTCATGGTCACACCCCCGAGGTCCATCTAGAGCAGGAGGAACCCTGAAGATGTTAAATAAAGAGTTTAGCTCTGCAGAGCAGCTTTTATTTAAATGGTGTCGAGCTGCAGCTGTGCAGCCATTCACACTGATGTTCGTTTAGTTTCAGGGAGGCGGTTTAAGCTGAGGCCGAGCTGCTGGACTTCCTCCATGTTACAGTCGATGGTGCGGAGCTGCTGCAGAGCCAAGCTGTCAGGAAGAACTTTCCCCAGACTGGAGTCCAGGTGGAGTTTAAAACTTTCTGAAAGTCCTTGAAGCGAAGCGTGGGGAGTAAAAAAAATGGAGACAGAGGAACAAAACTCGGTCAGTATTTGCAGCGATTCTTTTGTAGCCGCGGGCACTTCTGCCAGCTCAAACTGAATATAAGATGAAGGCTCACCATGATGCTTTCCAGCTCTCTGAGCACTGTGTGCAAGTCAAATTTCTCCCTCTGAGTATATGTGTGTGTGTAAATGTACATTTTTCCTCTGTGTAGACTCCCACAGGGTACAGCAGGCCTGTAAACCACAGTGTCCTCTAAGTTCTGAGTCTAACCATCTCCAGCTGGTCCATGAGGGGAGCTTGGGGTATGATGAGCCCAGCTCAGGAAATATGAGACACCAGCAAAACAACACCAGCAAAAATACAGCACGTTTACAGCGTGCCTAAATAACAGAAAGTGAAATATGAAGTCAAAAACAAAGAGTAGATTAATTAAAGCCCCTGATTTTATTGATAAACATGAAATTATTATGAAAGAAGAAGAAGAGTTTTAAAAAACAGACCCAGAGGTGAAGAGCTGCAGTCATGAGAAAATAAAGTTTGCACAGTAAGTCCACCCTCACTGCTTTCACAGGAATTCAGAGGGTCAGCAGCAGCCAGGTGCTGCTAATCAATGATTAACTGATCATTATCAGTGTGAGCACCTCTGTGAAAGAAGTTTTGGCTGTTTGCAGTTCTGCAGCATTCAGGTGTGTTAACCTAATCTTCCCAGGAGTGGGACCTTCAGAGAGCTGTGCATAAATGAATGCTGCAAACCTCAATGAACTGAAGCAATGCTGTGAAGAAGAGTGGACCAGAACTCCTCCACAGTGATGTTACAGACTGATAAAGTCACACAGGAAACATCACTGCTGCTGCTGAAGCTGCTGAAGTGAAGCTGCTGCTGCTGAAGTGAAGCTGCTGCTGAAGTGAAGCTGCTGAATGAAGCTGCTGCTGCTGAAGCTGTTGAAGTGAAGCTGCTGCTGCTGAAGCTGCTGCTGAAGCTGCTGCTGCTGAAGCTGCTGCTGAAGTGAAGCTGCTGCTGCTGAAGCTGCTGCTGCTGAAGCTGC
Organism: Heterochromis multidens; assembly: GCA_015108495.1. Lineage (NCBI taxonomy): Eukaryota > Metazoa > Chordata > Actinopteri > Cichliformes > Cichlidae > Heterochromis > Heterochromis multidens. The sequence continues at coordinate 23,444 of VUQS01074943.1, forward strand.
TGCTGCTTAAGCTGCTGAAGTGAAGCTGCTGCTGCTGCTGCTGCTGCTGCTGAAGCTGCTGCTGAAGCTGCTGCTGCTGAAGCTGCTGCTGAAGTGAAGCTGCTGCTGAAGTGAAGCTGCTGAATGAAGCTGCTGCTGCTGAAGCTGTTGAAGTGAAGCTGCTGAATGAAGCTGCTGTTGCTGCTGCTGCTGCTGAAGCTGCTGAAGTGAAGCTGCTGCTGCTGCTGCTGCTGAAGCTGCTGCTGAAGTGAAGCTGCTGAATGAAGCTGCTGAATGAAGCTGCTGCTGCTGCTGCTGAAGTGAAGCTGCTGAAGTGAAGCTGCTGCTGCTGAAGCTGTTGAAGTGAAGCTGCTGCTGCTGAAGCTGCTGCTGAAGCTGCTGAAATGAAGCTGCTGCTGCTGAAGCTGCTGAATGAAGCTGCTGCTGCATGAAGCTGCTGCTGAAGCTGTTGAAGTGAAGCTGCTGAAGTGAAGCTGCTGAATGAAGCTGCTGCTGCTGCTGCTGAAGTGAAGCTGCTGAAGTGAAGCTGCTGCTGCTGAAGCTGCTGCTGAAGCTGCTGAAATGAAGCTGCTGCTGCTGAAGCTGCTGAATGAAGCTGCTGCTGCTGAAGCTGCTGCTGAAGTGAAGCTGCTGCTGAAGCTGCTGCTGAAGTGAAGCTGCTGCTGAAGTGAAGCTGCTGCTGCTGAAGCTGCTGCTGCTGAAGCTGCTGAAGTGAAGCTGCTGCTGCTGCTGCTGCTGCTGCTGCTGCTGCTGAAGCTGCTGCTGAATGAAGCTGCTGCTGAAGCTGCTGCTGAAGCTGCTGCTGAATGAAGCTGCTGCTGCTGAAGCTGTTGAAGTGAAGCTGCTGAATGAAGCTGCTGTTGCTGCTGCTGCTGCTGAAGCTGCTGAAGTGAAGCTGCTGCTGCTGCTGCTGCTGAAGCTGCTGAAGTGAAGCTGCTGCTGCTGCTGAAGC
>VUQS01074944.1:3032-26442 GCA_015108495.1 Heterochromis multidens
AGTGTTGTAATGAAATATTGTGCATTATAAATGACATAAAACTACCTCTAGTCTGAATGACTTTTATTTTTAAGATTCTCAGTACAGTTGAGTGCAACTACAAGGTAGAACATATAAGTATGCTATTACAATGCAATATTAAATACCAAGTAAAACTTTGTTTTATGAGTGCACATGCAGTGCTATGAGATGTAAAAATATAAACTGAAATACATCACTGAAAAAGGGCATAAATATTACAGTACAACATTAAATATTGCAAAAAAGTAAATGAAATACAAATTATCTTTGCAGGGCAAGTAAAACAAAAATGTCCGCATGTATCACAGAGCCATGGCTCACTGGCTGAGACTGCCTGAATGAGTCCCACACACAAATGTGAACTTTAAGCCATTTATAATTCGTAACTTGTTTCATGTATAGGTGCTCATCAAAAATGTTTTTCAGAGAATGCTGGCGAATGTGAGCATCAGTAGCTCCTTTGCCTCATTGTCTAGCTTCTCTCTGTATCATATCCTGAGCTCTATTACTGATCACACTGGTTGAATGCTATGCTAATGTTTAAACGTACAGTAAGTCATTTTTTGAGGTTATTAAATAGAAAAAAGAATGCTGTACTCAAGATGGACATTGCTGTTCCACCTAATTGCGTTTTTATGTATCTTGCTAGAGACCGGCCACATACATAGTACGCCTTATAAGTTACTCTTAATTTAAAGCCCTTTAAACTATATATCGCCATTTAACATTCGTATATTCGTACTCATTATGTCTCACCCCCTCCTCTTCATCTACCTCCTCAACCACTGCTCTCTCTCCACTTCATCCTCTGCCTCCTCACCTGAAGCCTCATTTCCTGAACTGAAGCCAGGGCTCTAACACATGAAAACATGCATAAACATGCTTATTTATTCCTAATATTGTCACACTTAGTGTCAGCAGATTAGACATTAGACGCTCCCGTCTCCAGACAGCTGACAACGAGCCAGCTAAACAACAACAACAGCTGGTTATATGCTAACATTATGCCAACTAATGATAGGCTAGTGTCCTAAAAAACACACTCTCTTTGATAAACAGTTTGATCACATTCTCACATCGTAGAAGTTTATTCTTTAAGTGTTTGAGTCCAACAATGTTAGATCACTAATGCCGGCTAACAGCAGCTAACATCGGCAAAAACAACACCTCGCCTCAGCATCACTGTCATCAGACAGAAGTGAGCTTCACCGATACATCAACTCATATTGGACTCCTTTCACAAAGTTTTACAGCTTCCTCCAGAGTAAATCGACGAGGACATGCATTGACAGCTGAGGTAAACAGCAGACAGACAGCCTACACTATGGCCAGAGTTGACCATGTGTGTTAAAGGAAACAGAATCAGTCGACAGCAATCTGCAATCAACTGACATCTAGTGGTGACATTTTACACACTGTACCTTTAAGGTTAAAAAAAAAGCATATGCTTTTATAAAACAATAAATAAATAAAGCCATTGTTGGTATCTAATGGCCAGGTCTGACAGTAATTACAGAGAGGAGGAAGTGGTTGAGGTGTGCTTAGTAATCAACCACATGAGTGGGTGCTCATAGATGCAAAGTGTCCCATCCATCTGGAAAACTAAAATCTTTGCCAGATAATCAAATATACTGACATGGCACTAAAAGGCTATTTGTGTCATATCCAAACACTTGTGCTTGGGGCTATCTTGACAGATTGTGCATATAGCTTCAGAATCTACTTTGGTGTCACTTCTCCTTGGTTTCACATAGCAAAACTATTGACTAGGGACTAATATGACATTACTGGTAATAAATCTAGAACAAAATCAAAATGTTGCTGTTAAAATTCACTGGACAAGGGCACATATAGGTTATTCAGAATGTGGCTACTGTCTTTTCACCTGTTTCTCATAAAACCTGGAACTGCCATAAAGATTTTCCACTGAGATACCATTTCCCAGTGGAAGACTTGGGCTCTTTGAGTGTGAAATCACAGAACCTTCTGGCGTATGTTCAGCTAACCAGTGAGCAAGGAGTGCAGTTGACATCCTGAGGGTCCTGGATACTCTGGTCCCCCTCTGAGCATGTCAACAGTCTGATTAATACATGTGGCAGATCAGAGAGAAATAATGTATAAAGGGATGTGAATCTTTTTACTGCCTCCTTCTGTGCCGAATGCCCACATACCAGACATTAATCAAGGAGGAAAAGAATTGTTTTCTCTCCACAGCACAGCACAAAAATAAAACTTCATCTGCGTCTAGGGCGAAAGGAGGGGTAATGTTGCGTGATATTCTCTTCATATCATGGAGCTAGAGGTCACCTCCCGGCACTGAGAGAAAAGAGAAAGGGAAAAAAAAAAAAAACAGTGCTCTCCATCTCTCACCTGCTCGCCCACTGTGCACACATTCATCAGTTCTCTCTCTGCTCCTGTCCTTCCATCTTTCTGGCCTTGTGTGATACACATACAGTAACAGTGTACCCATAACACATACTGCTATCTTTGTTATCTGCTCAAACTGACTCCAATGGCGACATGGACTGACCAACATCGTCCTCCACGACAGGGGTGGGCAATTAATTTTCCAAAGGGGCCACATGAGAAACCGGGATTTTGTGGAGGGCTGCACCAATAAGCTGAACTCAGTTCAGCTAAGTATTATTTTATCTCCCAAAAAGTTGAATCTGTTCATCTGGATGTAGCCGCTACGTCCAGATGAACAGATTCAACTTTTTGGGATTCTTTTACCTGGATTATTGAGCATGCATCAAGAGATTATTTTATCTCTTTATAAACTGCTACTGGTAAGAGTAGATGTTACAATTAGGTAATGAAACTGTGAAATAGTCACTTTCTGTGATTCAGTGCTCTTGCCCTGATGAAGATAACTATTTTAGTAACAACATTAAAAATATGGTTAATTTGCATCTACTTTTGCATCTGCTTCAAAAGTCTGACATTTTTCTCTGCCAGATTTGAACTGCCAATGATTGTAACACCTGCCAGCTTGTCCCATTTCAGCCAAAGTCTTTCCAAGCATGCATTTACCTACGTGAACAAATCACTCCCTGTCGTAGTCCATTTCATTCAGCTCATTGCTGCCAGCTCCTCTGTAATCTCAAACTTTTCCCTTATCTCATGTACAAAGATGAGAAACTGGGCTGTGTCGCCAAGATCACAGCTCACCTCCAGAGCAAAAAGTCAAAATTGTCTGCTTTGTTTTAAAAGCTGAAGCTCCTGCGATATCCAAGATCCATCTTATGTTTTGCCTGGAGAGAGGCTTCCTTCTTCAGTGCATACTAGCATGGCAGAGTCCACCAAACACTCTTTGATAAACTCCCCTTCAGAGAATGACTTATTGTTTTTGCGATTTTGTAAGAAATCATAAAGATGGTCTTGACTGCTTCGTCCCTGGATATGCAAAGCTCGGTTAAAAAGTCCTTGTTGCTTATGCATCTTTGCTAGCAAATATTCAGATGTCTTTTCCTGCTGTGCATCAGTCAAGTTCTTGTATTTCTTTGTGTGTTTAGTCTTTTAATGGTAATTCAAAATGTAATCCTTAAACGCAACAATCTGCTCTCCACAAACTAATCACACGGCTTTACAGTTTTCAGTAAATAAATACTTAGAATTTCTTCTTAAAAACTCAGTCTTTCTTTTTTTTTTTTTTAAATGTGAGTTGACATCTTTCCGGGCTAGCTAACTTGCATTAACTCACGTAAATGTAATAGTTGCCTTCAAAATAAAAGGAGCAAAGTTATATTGTGATTTCCCACAAAATCACAAAAAATAGTAAGCCTTTCTCTAATGGGGAGTTTATCAAAGTGTTTAGTGGCTGACAAACTGTATGATTTATACTTATTTAGGCGTGAATCCTAACTTCCCATTGACCTCACATGGCTGGATAGGGACAAAAAACAGGCTGGATATGGCCCGCGGGCCACACAATGCCCAGGTCTGCTTCACGATTACTGCAAGGAAACAAATGTGAGTCATAAAGCTCCCTGAGCATGCAGATAGCCACCATGCCTTGCTGGTGGTGTAATTGCTCCAGAGCTTCAAAAGCACAGAACAAATGGTTTGCAAGTTAAAATTAAATTATGTAATGAATTTATTTGCTGAAGGAGTAGTGAGACAAGGACCTTATTAAAAAGGTATGCCATTTTTAGAACAATGAATAGACATTGTGTTTAACATTTCAACAGAAAATCAGTGCCATTAAAATCCATTTCCAAAATTATTTGTGCCAATGTTCTTCATTACCAAGCGTTCTGTTAGTGTGTGTGTGTGTGTGTGCTGGAGCAACAGTTACATTTATGCCAACAGTTACATTTACGCAAATGCAATGAGTCATAATGGACTGACAGGATACAATACATTCACAGTCTCTACATCGTAACTTGTGAATCATCTGCATACTTTGAGCTTGTCTGACTCATTGACATCTCAGAATAAAAATAGTGATGGAATCCCACCTCTGTCTGTAAAAGGATTGAAATGATCTCCTAAAATAATACGGGACCAAAACTGAAAGGCTACAAAGGAGGATAAATTAAAGTTTTAGCAAGTATAAAAATAGGAACAAAAAGTTGTAAATATTGATGACATAACTATAGTGCCTCCATTATCTACCACTTAAAGGCTTCTGCCAGAATCCAGCATCAATCTTGTTTATTACTGTTCAATAGCACTGACCTTTTGATCACCAAAGTACGGTTTATGGACAAAAGCCTCTACCTGTGAGTGAATTGCAATCAATACCTGGACAGCATTATGTTTCTATGCACTGTATGAGAGATCACAAAGCAAGTCCAGACAGGAAGATGGGGGCTATGAAAGCAGGAAGGAACCTGACAAAGCAAGACAGATGACTGACAGGCAGACTCAACAGGGGTAACAATTCAACTCAAGTGTAGTGAAGGTAATACCACCTCTGCATAAAGCCATGCACATGATGCCAATCATTGCAAACACACACTCTTTATCTGGCTCTCAATAATAGAAGGGTAACAAGATTCAAATTAAAATACCAAAGCACAAAAACAGCACTCAGTCACTGGCTGCTGTGCAGGGAATGTTTAAAATGTAGACAGACACAGACATAAAGACAAGTGGACAGGGGGAAGGTCAAGCACATTCATCTGCATCTGAGAAATGGTGTACAGGTGGAAGCTGGTTGTTTGGCAGTGCCACAGTGTGGTCAGTCTAATTCATCAAATGCCAAATGACTTTTGCTTCTTGCCCGAATTCGTCATGATGTAATTTGTCTTTGACATCATGGCAACGTGTTTGTTTTGGTAACTATAAATCAAGCAGGCCTGTAATCTGATCATTACAAGAGCCATCAGGACTAAAAATACAAACCAACTATGCAGAGCCTCTAACAGTACAATAGTACTTTGCCTCTGTAGGATTTTGTTTCATGGTGACAGTTAGCTGTAATCTAACCCGCTTTGTGGGTAAACTTAGCTCTGTATAAAAGCTGAAAAGGGCAGGACAGCTTCTGCAGTGGACAGCCATTATCCTGAAAGATGAATATGCAGATCGCTCTGCACTAACTGAGGAGAGTTCCAAGGTTTCAGGACACAAGATACACGAGTTTAATTGAAAACATTTCAAGGAGCCTAAATTACTTTGGAGAGGCAAATTAAGTGTGAATTCTCAGTATTTAGGAGAAGTGCTCGATGCCAGTTTCAATTTATTTGGCTAAGGGGCCATTTAGTCCTCCAGCATAAACAAATAAGCAGATGAAATGTCATGTTTCTCCCTGTTATATTTTTCACCAAGACATTCTACCCTTGTATAGAGTTTAAAATTGGAGATTGTGTGGAAACAATCCATTTTTAAATTCCCTGCCAGACTGAGCCTCTTAGCCCACCCACATTCCCTGCCATTGGCGGTCAATAATCTGCCCAATGAGGAAACATTAGCTGTCATGTGAAAGACGAAGAGGAGGAGGTGGATAGGGTGAAGCTTGTAGAGGATGGGCGACTGAGTGATTTGCCTTACATACAGGCCATGAGATAAGCCTCTTGGTTTCCCCCTTGGCAGATAAAGGCCCCCACATTACAGTTATCACTGCAGACAGATTATAGACTCCACTCTCTCTGTAAGTACAGGACGACGGTGAATAGGCCTTCACTGTGCCACTACCATTATGAATGCTCCACTTGCACTGTTCTCCACTGCAATCAATCAAGTTTACAGCCAATTCGAGTTATTGCTTTCACTTGAATCTCTCTGAGTATTGACCTGGACTTTTCCTTCAGCCCATGAGGGAACAAGCATTCACCTAATCTGCACATCATACAATCAGATCTTCTATGTTCTGATTATGTTAAATTAACCTCATGTTGGAATTGATGAAATGCAAAATAATCGCAGACTATGGACAAACAGTTGATAGTATTGTAGTTCTACAGTGTTTTTCACATGTTTAGTAGTGTGGTCAGAGATGAAAGGGACACATATCAATCCAGATTTCAAATATGTCAAGTGGACTGAAAGGTTTAAGGCTCTGTTGCCCAGAAGCTGAGTTTGGCTTTGGTTAGCCCCAAATGGGATAGTCACCTGGGCGCACTTCTGAATAACCTATTTCCACACTGAAATGACTGATGAGGTGGGATAAGGTGGCAGCAGCACAGAGTAGAGTGGAGCAGAGTGCAAAGTAGCAGGGGTTCGCCTATCTCTGGTTCTGCTCCAGTAGCGCCTTGGTTCATCTCTACAGCTCCCCAAAGACCCTGGGGAAGAGATTTAAGTGTGTCAAGGCTCTGTGTGCAATAAGATGAGTTAGGGTTTCAAACACACAGTACCAAGACTCTATCTCTGTCTGTAGTTCTCTCTCTTTCCCTTTCCAACCTTCTTTTGCCTTCCCTGCTGTGCAAGCTCTCCTTCTTTTCCATACTCTATTAATCTCCATTCTTCACCATTCTTTCTCATTTCTACCAGATACCTCATCTTCCCCTCCCTCTTTCTCCGATATGGAAGCTGCATGCAGGGATGACTTGTGGGCACATTAGTGGTAGTGGCAAGGGGGAATGATGGTGATTGATGTTACGTCTGTCAGTCATCACAGCCCTGACACAGATATGTCAGGTGGAGATGCTGAGATCTTTGAAGTTCACTTGAACTCTGCAAAGTTACTTTGTGAAGGCAGAACATGTGTGGGTGTGTGCATATGTGTACATGTGGATATTTGTAATACAGGGTACGCACACACACAGTAGGAGGTTTCTTTCTGACAAACATCTTCAGTAAATCTTTATTTTCCCATCCTGACATAATGCATACTTCTGCTTAAGCGTCACATTACATTTTGCTTTGCAAAAAACCTCTTTGACAACACAATGCAGAGTCCAAAATAAATAAATAAGTAAATAAAGGCCCAAAAAATTAGCGGTCCTGAAGGACTGCAGGAAAATATGTCAGTGGTATAAAATAAGCGTAGCCAGTACACTGCCCAGTCCCATGGGTTACGTCTTCAGTTAATCAGATGGAAAAAACAAGAGCTGACAACAAAACCCCTTTTGGCATCCTGCTTGCTGTGAGTGCTCTCAGTCAAAGAAACTGCATTTAAATATTTAAAGACAATTTAACAATGGAAAGCTTTTTTACATATAATAAAATGTCAGATGAAGCCAAGCAGGAGACCTACAGAGAAAAGCATGCTCTATAGATAAATGTTAAATGGCCCATACAGTGTTCCCAATGTGGGAAGAAATGAGACAATGAGCCACATTCATATAGCTGTAAAGCTCATGAAAGTGTCTTCATCTGTCTCCTAGAACTTGTTCGGGTTAGGGAAAGTTGCAGAGGTGAGGGTTTTCCAAAGCATCTTTCAAGCACAATATAAGCCACTTTGTTTATTAATGTCGAGCACTCTAATATTTGACAGCTAAATAATTAAAGTGGGCTTACATCAGTGCACCCTCTGAAGGTCTGGTCCCCTTATCTTTGCTGTCTATAAAGCTGAGGCGTTGCCTGACGCACTCCTACTGATGTGTCTGCAGTACTTTCATGAGCAAATCCATGACATATATTAAAGTAACCTTGTCACCTCCTGGCACCGATCCTCTTCGGAATCTTCTTCTCCATGCTACTGCAGTACACCTTTGCTGATTGTTCTGAAGGGATCTACCTCCGCACTAGAGCTGATGGGAAAGTGTTCAACATCAGTCGACTGCGTTCGAAAACCAAGGTAAGGGAGGTCCTCATCCGTGAGTTGTTGTTTGCAGACGACGCAGCACTGATGTCACACAGAGAAGCTGGTCTGCAGCAGTTAGTCAGCCGTTTGTCTGCAAGGAGTTTGGCTTAACTATCAGCCTGAAAAAGACAAACATCGTGGCCCAGGATGCTGACTCTGCCCCAGACATCATCATCGACAGCACACATCTTGAGGTGGTGGACACCTTCACCTACCTTGGATCCACCATCTCTGACTTCCTCTCTCTGGATACAGAAGTGAGTACGAGGATTGCCAAAGCTGTCATGGCTGAACAAGTGCGTGTGGAGCAACAACCAGCTGACTGAGAACACCAAGCTATGCATTTATCAAGCTTGTGTACTAGGCACACTACTCTACAGCAATGAGTCCTGGACCACTTACAGCCAGGAGAGAAGGCTGAACAGCTTCCACCTTCGATGTCTTAGATGCATTCTGCACATCAAGTGGCAGGACAGAGTGCCAAACACCATGGTACTACAGTGCAACAGTATTCCAAGTCTGCCTGCACTGCTTAATCAGAGACAACTCATATGGTTGAGCCACATGCGATGCATGGACCTGGGTAGCATCCCCAAGGACATGCTGTACAGCGATTTGTGCGAGGGCTCACGCCCTGTTGGTCAACCAAAACTCTGCTTCAAAGATGTCTGCAAACGTGACATGAAGCTGGCAGACATCAACCTGAAAACCTGGGAAAGCACAGAAAATTCTTGAGAGGCTTGGAGTGCTATTATCAAGGAGGGAGTCAAGAGGGCAGAGAATGCCAGAAACACTCATCTTGCTGACAGGAGCGCTAAGAGGAAAGCAAGGGCAGCTACCGCTAGAGCACCATCTTCCTTTGTTTGCAACCAGTGTGCAAGAGACCGTCACTCCAGAGTGGGATTCCACAGCCACTCTAGGAAGTGTATACCAAACCCTTAGCGCGACAACATCGTCTCACGAGATAAACGGATGCCGATGACGTCACCTCCCCTAGGCTCAATAGTAACAATAGTTACAAATTAATCCCAAAAAGTTGAATCTGTTCATCTGGACGTAGCGTTTTTTTTTAGTGTGAGTGGAGTCTCCCACTAAAAAAAAAACGCTACGTCCAGATGAACAGACTCAACTTTTTGGGATTCTTTTACCTGGATTATTGAGCATGCATCAAGAGATTACAAATTAATAATTACAAATTTTCAGAGCACTTAATCCCAAGGAGGGAACCATTTATTATTGTTATAACCCAAGAAACAAAAATCCAAGTTGGAAATAGTAGCTAAGAAAAGTGGCATCTTACTTCACTGCTCTTGATTTGTTGTTTTACAAGAAAGAGACTTCTTGTTTCCACTTTCATGTCTGTGCTTGTGTTGGGATTTTAAATAATTATGTTCACAATATGCTGTGTATTGTTTAATCTAAAAGTTGCAATGGCCTGCTGATTAGACGTGAAGGGATGGAGCACTAAACCCACTCTGATGTGAAGAAGGAAGTCCGGGTTATTAGAAGGATATAACTTATGTTATATTTTGTGAAGTAGCTTAAGGGTCAGATCATGCTGCAATTAGGTGAACATTTCTTTATTGGCATAATAGCTAAGACTGAAGTAAAGGGGGAGGTAAAAGGGAGTTAGATAGTAAAAATGTCTTCTAGCTGAGAAAGACCAGCTCCTCAGGAGGGGGGAGATGCAGTAAGGAATGTAAGGAATGCAAAGAAGATTTCTTACAGGGCGCTGTCCCGGGGGATTGGATGAAGCTGAGCGCCGAGAGGCTGGGACCAGCCTGTGCGCCAACGAAAGGAGAGCTAAGTTTAAACCACAGCCCTCCTCTGCAGTATAACCAATTATATTGTATTCCTTTGTTTCTTAAAACATTATAAATAACGCTGTAACAGGAAGTCATTATCCTTTTCTGGGCGGTTGGCCTGAAGCCAACTCAATCAGAGGAGGTCCTTGTACAAGCTTATTTTAATGATCCTACCTGAAAAAAAACTTTTAAACTAGAGGTAAATTTGTCTTCCTTTAAAAAAAAAAACCCTTGCTAACACTTGATTATGGCAATGTGATTTATAAGCATGAAAACCAAATGGAAAACCTGAGTAGTATCATGTTTCCCACTTAAACAGGAAGAGCGTAAATGAGGGTTTTTTTTTAAATGGTGTTCCGTTTTAATCATACCAGAAGGATGTAGAACTGAAACAAATTTTAACTAAATGGGAATGATTATTTTGTTAAAAACTTTTGAATTTCAGCATCTTTGCATGATATGTTACAAAAGCTATTTCCAAAAACAACTGAAGTAGCAGATGCATTAATACAGTAACTATTTTTCTTTCATTATTTGAATTTCCTTTAACTATAAAATGCAATGATACCTGTTTAACTTTTTAGTTAGATATGAATTACATAATTCCATTCAGGTTTAGCAAAAATGACAGCTGTCATGAAAAGGCAGTTAAGTCTTGCTGAATGTCTGCTCTCACAATCTCTGAATAATTACTTATCAGTGCTTGTTAGCATCTTACATTTTAAAATAACAGTGTGTGCCACTCTGGCAACTATAGCTAAAACAATAGGGTGACAGTTCTACAGAACACATTTCAGCCTGAACAAGAAGTACAGATACCCTTGTAAGGAGTCAAGTCAGCCAACTAAAGGGACACTATACACCAGCCAGGACATAACAATACATAAAAGGGGGAATCTAAACTGAAAAATCAACTTTGCTGCATGACACTACATAAAATATATATATATATATATAAACACCAGCTTGAAGTATTGAGAAAGATACAGAGAAAAGACCTAAAAAAACAAAACCAAAACAAGACAAACAATGGTGGGCTCAACACTGAAAATCTTCCAAACTCACTGTAGTTGATGATATGCTTGCCGGATTTTTGGTCTTAGAAATTTTTTGGAAGGGTGTAGTCTGGCACTTTTGGCTTATATATATTTCCTTTCAGTGTAGCACAAACACTCAGGTGTTAAAAGGGGGTGGGAGGCTGGTTTTGTGAGTGCAGGACAGAAAATGTCAAACCAGCTAGCTTATCTTAACTGGCCAGAACACCTGAGGCGTCCTTTCTGTTCCTCATCACGATGCGCATGTCCATGCATGTGGTTGTGTGCCTTGGACTTCTTGTGGAGGGAGAATCATGAATACTAATGGCATTCTCTGAAAGAGAAGGGTTGTGACTTGACTCTCAAAGGAGTGCGCTCAAATGAGCACACAGATGAACACACACACACACACACACATCGCAACTGACCTCCCCCTGCAGCCCAGAGATAAAGTGGTGATTATCAAACATAGCAGCTTGTCATTAGCACAGTAACCAGAGATATAGGCCATTGGTGAAAGACAAGGACAGGGCTTGAGTCAAGAGGGCCACACATTGGGTGGTTTTCAGTAAAGATGGTCCTTGGACCTCTGGAATCAGAGGACTAGTGAACCTGCTTGTCCAGGATAGGGCAGATGAATGGGTGTATGCAGCAGCTGACCTCATCGGTATGCATGTATGGTCAAGCCAAACAAATCACACCACACAGAGAAGTACAAACAGTGACTGTTCTTTCGAAGAAGAAAGTGGACTGAGTCATGCAGAAATTATGGCTCTAAAAAAGGAGTCAACAAAAAAGGAAATAGAGTTACAAAATCCTGGTGGATGATAAGTCTAACAGATAAAGGTAATATAGAAAAGACAGAAAAGACAAATACAATTAAGATAAAAAAAAAATGATGAAAACCAACACTGACACTGGACTTTCTTACAATGGTTATTATATATTCAAATTAAAATGGTAAATCTATGACAAATATGATAATGATATTTATATAGGCAGGTCAGAATGTGTGACTATTTAATATATCTTCAATTACTTCAAGGCCACTGCAAGGTAGGTGGCCATGATTCCCACAGATTAGAGGGAAAGGACCAGCCACAGAATCCATCAACACAAGTCGACAAGCACTTTTGCCATCATTTAAAGTTTCTGCAAAAATTAGTGTTATATATATATATATATTGTGTGTGTGTGAGAGAGAGACAGAGAGAGAGAGAGAGAGAGAGTATATGTGGTATATGTGTGGTGTGGCATGTGTGCGTTCCTCAAGCTGTTGAAGTTTCCTTGGGCAAGATACGGAACCTGGCGTTACCCCTGATGGCCCTCATCGGAGTATGAGTTTGTGTGTGAATGTTAGACAAGATACTTAGGTATAGAAAAAAAAAAAAACACTTTTATGAATGTGTGTGTCATTGTGTGAATGATGCTTTTGGTAAAAAGTGCTTTTAGTGCTCAGTTAGAGTAGAAAAGTGCTATATAAGTACCAGTACATTTACTATTTTCAATTTTCTCATGCTCCTTCTTCTTGATGCTGCTGTCCACTGGGATTGCCAAATCTATCACAACTGCGGTCTTCTGTTCCTTGTCAACCACCACTGTGTCTGGTCGGTTGGCCAGCAGTTGCTTTTCTATCTGGAACTCAAAGCCCCAGAAGACCCTAGCCCTGTTGTTCTCAACTACCTTTGGTGGTGTTTCCCATCAGGACTTGGGGACTTCGGGACTTCTAGTCCATATGTGATACAGATGTACACTATCCCAGCCACTTGGTTGTGCCTCTCAGTGTACGCGGTCACATCTTGCATCTTACATCCTGCTATGCGTTGGATGGACTCCAGGGCACCTTTACACAGTCTGGAACTTGGGTCCTCTCAGCTGTGGTAGACTCTTGTCTCTATGGACCTGGTGTTTAGGGCCTGTTCTTGTGCTTCCATGATCAGAACCTCTATGCTGTATTTTAAGCTGGCCTTTTCTAGCCACTGGTAGGTTTTGTTGATGTCAGCCACTTCCTCTGATGGTACATCCCATGTAGGGGCTTGGTTGTCCATGATAACCTCATCCTCATCCCCATCTGTCTTCAGTTGCTTGAGGCATTATTGGAGTAGCTAATCTTGGGGGGTGTGGGGGGTAGATCATCTTGGAATGCATCTTCCAGATGTACTCACAGATGCTCCATGTTTCATCCTGGATTGGGGCTCTGACACTCACTAATCCTCGCCCTCCCTCCTTCCATTGCTCATAGAGCCTCAGGGTGGACTTTGGGTGGAGATCTCCGTGCATTGTGAGGCGTTTTCTTGTCTTGACATCAGTGACATCTATCTCCTCCTGTGACCAGCTTATTATTCCACCTGGATATCCGATGACTGGTAGGGTATATGTACTGATAGCTTGGATCTTATTCCTACCATTCAGCATGCTTCTCAGCACCTCTCTTACCTTCTGGAGGAATTTGGCTGAGGCCAATATTTATGCTGTAAACAAAGCTTACCTGGAGATAACAATGAATGTGTTTCCTTTTGATGGCGAGGTTGCATATTTGACCATATGTAATATGACCGTGTATAATGTGCTTCTTATGAACACAAACAAACACACACACACACACACACACACACACACACACACTATAACCACAAGCAAGGCTGAAAGGCCCAGGTGATGTGGAGCAGTTGTAATTATGGTCCTGTCTAAATCTCAAATTATTAGATGGCTTGAGGTGACTGAGGTTAAGTTTTCATTTCCTGCCTACATTCCACTTATGTTCCTACAAATACACCTGAGGTTGAGTCTGGCCTCATTTGCAAGATGACCATTATGAAGGGCAGACAAAGAAATAAATGATGCTGATGATTACTGAAATTTAGCCAGAATTTAGAGAGATTTTGTAATTTTTATACAAACTTGTGAGAGTACGTGCAAATGAACATATTAGTGCACATATGCACTAATGAAAATCAATATTCTTCTTCAATTTCCATCTTTCTCATTGCACTGTTGAAAGATCCAATTTTCAATTGGATTGAGATCCAGACTGTCTGCCGACCATCTGTGCATTTGCTGTTGAGACTGATGTCTTTTACCTTGCATGCAACCCCATACCATAAATGACTGTGGAAATTTGCTGGTTTTCTTTAGGCAGTCATCTACATAAGTTTCATTGGAATGGCATGAAACATACATTCCAGCATCATCTCCTTAGCCAGTGCAGATCTGTGATTCATGACATTTATCTAATCATCCAGTCCATAGCTGCTTCTCTTTAGCTCACTTTAACTTTGTGTTCTCCCATTTAGGTGCTGGTTTTCCTTTGTCTTTTCTATATGTAAATCCAATTTCTTATAGTTTTGTCACAAACACTGACTCCTGTTTCTACCCATTTGTTTTTCTAACAGATTGGTGCAGCATCTGCAGTCATGCGGTTGCTGTACTGGTCTGCTGTTGTGAAGAGAGAGCCGACCATGAAAGCAAAGCTGTTGATTTATCAGTCGTTCTACGTTCCTACCCTCACTTATGGTCAAGAGCTCCAAAAGAAGACAGTGTGAATACAAACTGCAGAAATGAGTTTCTTCCAAAAGGTGTCTGAGATCTCCCTTAGAATTAGGGTGAGGAGCCTGGTCATTTGGGAGGGTCTCAGAGTAAGCCACTGCTCCACCACATCGAAAGGAGCCAGTTCAGGTGGTTTAGACATCTGATTCCACCTGAGTGCCACCTAGGAAAGGTGTTTTGGGCATGTCCTACTGGGAGGAGGCTCTGGGGAAGATCCAGGACATGCTGGACAGACGGCGGGAGAGAGGGAGGTTTGTGCGTGCTTGCTTCCCCTGACTCTGATAAGCGGCAAAAAATATAAGGATGGATAGCATCTACCATTTTCCTTGTACTTCCTCCATATTTTGAACAATGCTGACTGGGAAAAACCAACATATTTTGCCACCCCCCTGTTGGATTTTCTTCTTAAGGAGTTGGTTGGAGTTGTCAACTGGTAGTTTTCTTGTTGAAGCCATGCTTCCTTTCAATCAGTCAGGTGCAACAGCTTAAGTTCTGCAAACAGCTTAAGTTCTGCAGACTATTTTAAATATTTTCATTTGTGCAAATACTTGTTTTCAAAAGGTGATTCTATAATTTTTTAAGCAACATTGACTGATTCCTTTTATATTATATGATGGCTGTGAACTGTGTGTTGAAAAGAAGCTAGTGGATTGGCCCTTTCCTCTTTAGACCAGAGGATGAGTTTCTACATTTTTTATTTATTTATTTATTAAATTTTTGGATTTGTCAGATTACAGGACATTTTTTAACTTTGCATCAGTTCTTCTTAAATGAGCCCAATCCCAGAGAAGGTGGTGACTTCTGGAACCTGTTTATTTGTGTTGTTCTTTTTTAGGATGGTAGAGTTTGAACTTGCATTTCTGAATGCATCAACAAACTGTTTTCACTTTCCATGTCGCAATTTCGACGACAGAAATCGGTGCATTTTTAAAGCAGTGCCATGTGATAATTTTGAATCATTTCATATTTAAGTGGTATTTCACAAGTGTCTGCTCACTTCTGTTCTACCCTGTAATTCTCAAACAATTTCTTATTTTCTAATTTGCCTTTGTATTTTTGTATTGTATTGACAATTAAATAGGCTTAAATAGGCTTTATTTGATTTGTAAATCGTTTTGATGCATCCCAAGTTTTTCAAAAACAAAGTAATTTGTATACAACCAGCAATTTTCTGCAGACCCTCAGTGAATATATTCTGTCCACTGATCTACATAGCAGTAGAATGTCCTGGAAGCTCCCCAAATACATCAAAGACAGCAGGAATCAAAATTAGCTTTTTAATCCCTTGAGTCCAATGCACTAAAGTGTTCAGGTATGGACTACCCTGCATGGTAAACATTTCCTTTTTGTCACCAATCCAAAGTCATACAAAGTGTGCATAAGGGTGTGACTGCTGGCAAGCACAGATGTGACAGCAAAACCACGGTCATGCCACTGGTGCGAATCAGTGATGATCACACATGTAAATAGGCTCTGGGCAAGGCTTATTGGCTTTTATTTGGAATGATGTAGGCCGTCAACACCTCAGTGCAATAACTCCCTAATTGCATTCCTAGTGTATTCACACATATCCTCAAAAAGCACTTTAAATGAAAAATATGAATTCAGTCTCATATAGCTTTTTGTACTTATAAGTCATAACTTCCCCATGGATCCAAAAGAGAAGCCAGTATGAGATACTAAGCAAGCAATGTATGCGTTTAGGGGTTACTTATTACCAGGTAGATAGCCCAGCCCAGTGAGAAGACACAAAAAGTAGACCTGTCATGCTTTTCATCATTTTATAACATGTACACATAGACTGTTATGATAGTGGATGCTCATATTAAAAAAGCTTAAAATAACAAGGTCAGCATATGTGCGATTAATCCCTGTGATTCAACAGCTGAAGCTTCGGACAACTCTAAACACTGATTAAAAGTGAATTTTCTACTATTGGCTCTGTATGATATGAGCAAGAGTGAATATCCTTAATATGGTCATCTTAGGTACACAGCTCTGGTTGTGACCACAGCAGCCCATCCCACCTGATATTTAAATCCATTTGTGTGGGGTAGCCAATCAGAAAAACAACATGGAAAAGCTTGTTTTAGACAATGGGTGCAGCACCAAAGCCTAGTTTAATATGAATAAGGATCTTTTCAGACTAACTGATGACTGATTGTCATCTGGATACCTGTGAAGTCAGCAGTCTTCCCCATGATTGTGGTTGTATGTACTGAACAAGACTGAGAGACACACAGTATTTATATTGTTTGAACATTAATTTACTCAAAGTCGAAATGAAATATTACAATAATTTCCGAGACTGGATTTCTGATTTTTATACGCTAAAAGCTATAATCATCAAATTAAAATTTTAAAAAAGGCTTTAAATATTTCACTTTACAAGTAATGGATATAGAAAATGTTCAAGTTTACCTTTTTGAATTAAATTATGAAAAAAAAATTCCACAAAGTTGTAAGTTTTTTAGAAGTACTAGTAATTACGATATTTTATCAAAGTACATCAACAAATTGCTATGCGTCTCCTTGTCAAATAGATGTAGTACAAGACTGGTGTTCTGTGTATTCATAGATAGATAGGTGTGTGCAAGCAAGTGAGCGCAGCATGGCCCTGCAGACGCTCATCCTGATAGATGTAGAATAATAATGACAATGCAGTAAGAGAACAGCAGATAAGGCCTGAGCCTTGAGTGTCATGGACCTGATATGCTAAAACCCAGGGCTGGGCATGGGGCCACAGTGACAGTTTAATGAATTATAGGTGCCTATTTTCCTACTAGATGGAAGTAGCTTGGCAGTTGTTTGGCATACACCACTCCAGGGAGATAGAAGGCTTCTGCAGAGTTTTGGAGTCAACTTAAGACCTGATCAAGGTGGTGGTAGCGTGTGGATACGTGAGTGACAGCAAAGGGTCCACTGCAGTGTTGCGACGACATCCAGATGAGAAACTGCCTACTGAAAGTGCTCTGAAGCAAGTGGGCTCTTATCACTGAGTGGGGTATTAGCGCTAGTAATAAGCTGTGCCACTTAGTTGACAATATGTGGAGAGCTGGCATTTCAGACAAGGACTTGATATGCCAGGCTGCAATGGAAGTATTTATAATGGCGACTGTATTTGACTCCCCACATGAGAGGAGTGTTCTAATGTGTATGTGCTGTCTTGTAGTAGATAATGAAAATGCTGAAAGTGTGCTACTAAAAACAACACAAACCAAATGAGAAGCAGCAGTGTTTGCTGTGTAGGCGTGCATTAGTAACTGCTACAGCATACTGCTAGGGAGAAAAAAGAACAACAAATACAACCAACCAGTCAACCAAATAATGTCCCCATCTTTCTTTAGCAGCTACTCCATTCAACATGTACTTTTTTATAAAATGCATGACAGTAAAACTCGCAGCACATGAGAACAAACACAGAAGACCAATAGATCTGTAAAGTGTGAGTTGAGGTCCCAGCCTGAGGTCTAAGTTTGCTATGAAAATATAGTCTTTCCTTTTCACAGGGCAAACAGACCATATCTCTGGCAGGCCAATATTCTTTGACAACTATAAATCCACAGAAAGAGAGCCAAAGAACATTTTTATGTTAATTATGTCAATTTAAATAGCTTAGCAATTCAAGATTTTAAAGGGGCAATCCAATTATCTAAGCTAGAAGGAAGAGAAGGCAGGGAAATAAAGAGAAGACACTAGTTTGACTAGTTAGTCATTTTAGAAAAAAAACTGCCCGTTACTCAGCAGCAGCAAAAAAAGAAAAAAGTTGTGCATTAGGATGAAACACTATAATTTAAAAATGTTATCATGAAAAAATAAATGATTCTGGTTCTGTTTCAAATACTGAAAACAAAGATTGGCATGATGATTGCTCCCTCTGACCAAGTAGCTTCAATAATACATATAAGAAAGATGTGCGATATCAGTGAAAATACTTAAAATTCAGTCAATCCACTAAATGCAATACCTTATTTTTAGAGTTTCATCACTCTGTGCTTAAAATTAAACATTTTTCAGCTTGAATTTCATCCCAATACGACACCAGAGTTAATATGGTTTGCAGCTATACTGAGCAAGAGAGAAGGGCAGTGATTAGAAACAGAAACCTGTATAGAGAAAGATCCAGGGTTCGTTGGAGAATCAACTAGAAGAGTGGATGCAAATTGAAAGACATGATCCTCTCAAAGTAATGTATGTACAGCGTTTTGAGAAGCGAAAAGGAAAATATATTCAAGGAAAAAGGGAGAAGAAACATTGCAGTGGAAAAGGCTGGGGCTGGCAAACATCAAAGGAATCATCAGTGTGAAACTCTGCCTTGTCCCTGACAGCTTAGGCTAAGAACAGTGCGGCAACTGATGCACCATAGAGCACTGAGCCAAAGATATATACTGTGGAAAGTAGGACAAAATAAGGAGTGCTCAAGCAATTATCAGTGGATTTTCTTGAGTATACAATGTACCATGACAATCTGCATATGGAACTTAGCATCTCCCCAACCACTTAAGGCCACTCTCCTTTAGTGGCTGCCATCACACGTCAACATTTACACTACAGGCTGTGATTACATAAATTCACCACAGTTCAATAAATCAGTAGACTCAGGATGGCTGTTGATTTTGAAAGGCAAGTAGCAGAACACAGTTGGCTGGGGATGGGCTGCAAAAAAACCCAGAAGGGAAGAGATTCTAGACATTTCATCCGCCAACTTAGGGACATGAATCGAGGCACTGGCCTATGGGGAGCTGAAGAAATGAGACTGGACTTGGTTTCTTTCATCTTTCCTGAGATGACAGAAATCAATAGACGGATAAACCAATAGCCCGTGTGAGTTTGTGTTCTCAACTTTGAACGTATTACCAGAATAAGCCAATCCCTTGAAGAAAACTTTCTCCCACTGACCTGTTAAGGTTTAAAAATGTATTTTTGTGTTGTGGCTCAGCAAAATCACTGGTTAACAATTGGCTGATAATTTTTAGAAGAGTCTAGGAAAACAACAATAAAGAGAATTATCTTACCATGGCCCCCACGTGTAAGAAAGGGCATCCGGTTGATGGCAATGGGCACAGTACCATGCTTGTTGTGGAAGTGGTGGACATGGTGGGTGGTACTGAGGGAAGAAGAGACTCGTGCGGCCACGGCTGGGCATGGGAAAACTAGCAGTGCCAGAGAGAGAACCAGCCTAAACAGGAATGCTGGACTAGCCCACACCACAGGTGATGCCGCACTTGGCCTGGATACCATTAACAACCCTCCATCCACCTCCACTTCCACTTCCTGTTCCATGGGGGTGGGGCCTGAAAGGATTGTAAGGCCCCTCCCCCTGATACGACACACACAGGAAGTGAACATCTTAAATGAATCCTGGGCCCATGATCCCCAGCCTTCCAGCCCGGGGAGGAAAGGAAAATACAGAATAAAAATATAAGCCAAGAAAGAAAAAAAAGATCCTGGTTTGAAAATCCCCAAAACAATTGGAATTAAAAACATAAAAATCAGTGAAGAAGAAAAAAAAAGACAAAATCCTTCCTGAAATGAAAGAACCCCCAAGAATTCTCCAACAGTCTAGTGCTGATATCCAAAAGCGTCTGATTTGATCCTTGAGAACCACAACTCCGAGTCCTCTCCCAAAACACTTAAACCTTTTGATAATAAACTTAACCTTTTTTGTTTAAAGTACAACCTAAATCCTTGGTAGCCTATAACATTAACCAAAGCTTAGCAGCACTGATTTAGCAAACAAAAGACTCCATCTTAGCTCCTCGAAAAATGTCTTATGTACAGCTCTTTGAGTTAATTGTTTGATAGGGTTTCCTTTGCCTTGGGGAGAGCTTCAGAGGGTTTCTCCACCCATAATCCAAGCCTCCATCACAAAGAAAAAGATTCATTCCATCCCATCTGAGCTTTTAGGAGACAACATAAATTGAGAGCAGAAGAATGAAAAAATATATGGAAGTAAAATCAGAGTGTAAAACTGGGGAGGCAAAGACATAAGAGCCGAGACAAGTGTGCTGCGATTAAGGAGCAGCCAAATCCTGTTTCGGGGCTTCGAATCCCTGAAAGAGCTCTGAATCCTTTTCAGTCTGCAGCTGAAAGCAGGAAAACAAGTGATGAATAAAGAGAATAAAGGACTAGATAGTAAAAAAAAGGGATGTCGACAAGGAGGGCAAAACGGTTGGCTATTTCCAAGTGCGACGTTGCTGAATTTTTCTCCTTTTTTCTGACAAACAAATCAATATGGGTCATGCAATGCAGAGCAGGACCAAGAAGACACCTTAACAGGATTAAACCATAACCAAAGCATCAGAGTGGTTGATGTTCAGTTCAACATAACATCCTCCTAATCCTTGGACTTGTAACCACGTTCCGTCCTACTTCTGACTGCTCTTCAACCTTGGAGGATAAAATTCCGTTTCTCTGCCCCTTTAAACAGTGCTCTCCAGGGTGGGAAGCAGATTAGAAGCCGACACTGGTCCTCTCAATAGAGCTCCGACACAAGGTGCAGCTGCTGGCTTGCTGAGAGAGTCTGGTGATGATGCTGCCGCTACTGCCTCTGCTGTGAAATTCATGCTAATTGAATCAGAAGCTGCAGCAACGAGCGCATCCTTCCTGCCCGCACAGTTCTCCCGTCTCCTTTTCCTCCTATCGAGTCAGCCAATCCCCCCCCCCAGCAGCACGCGCTCACAGCTCCGTGCTGGGCAGGGCAAAAATCAAGAGTCAGGGGCAGAAATAATGCTGAAAGGGAGGGAAAGGTGGACACACTCGAATCCTTTGAATGCACAGACGGTGACTATGATACATAGAGCAGAGCAGACACAGTGTAAGAGTGTTTGTGCGTCTGGTTGAAGCAGAGAGAGGGAGAGAGAGAGAGAGGGTGAGAGAGAGAGCAAGAGAGAGGCAGTGGGAGGGGAATGACTGGAGAGAATTGAAGGAGGAGAGCACGCACACAGGAAGGATGGGAGGCACACATGCATGTTGTCTGCACACATACAGGCGCCACTGATTTTTAAACCAATACCAGCAAGCACACCGTCTGAAGTATGTATGGTGATAACAAGGTGTATAAATCCACAAGTGACATTAAGTACTGATACAACTTTGTATATGCAGATAAACCTCCCTGAACTCAACAATCCTTTCAAAATTGGACCTCAGTTTATCCCTCTGCATATTATTTTTCTTCCTGCACACCATGTACTCATTTTCAGCTATTCATGTCAAAAAGAGGGCAGGGTACAAAAAAGTGGGGGGACAAAAAAGGGTGACAGGTGGAGATGTTAAGAAAACATGACAGTAAGTGAAGTGGGTGGAACAAAGGATTCAATATAATGAGGATGAAAAAGATGGGAGCAGTGTAGAAAGAAATGTTTACAATGGACTGCAAGAGGAGAGGCACTATGAATAAAACAGAGATAGAGGGATACAGCAAAGAGAGAGAAATTTCGGAAGATTGTGTATCAGATAAATCATGGCCGATAGAGACTGCAGTTAGGACACGTGCTCAGTGCCAGAGACAAGAGACAAAAATAATAGCCAAGATGGGGAAAAGGCAGTGCAGGTCTTTTGCAGTGATGGAGAGAACTAATTTGCTCCCTCTCTCCCTCACACACACACACACACACACACACACACACACACACACACACACACACACACACACACACACGTAAACACACACACACACACACACACGTAAACACACACACACACACACACACGTAAACACACACACACACACACGTAAACACACACGTACATGAAACAAATATTGATTGAATTTCACGAAGCTCCTCCCACCTTCATTAGCTTCTCGTCTGTCTCCAGGGTAACGTCCGAGGAGGTGGGGTCCTTGGCATCACCTACGTCGTTGCTGTTGCCCCCGGAGGCGCCAATGAGCTCCTCCTCCTCAGCGCTCACCTCCTCTATCAGGTAATCTGTGATGTTCTTCAGGATGGGGTTGGTCTCCATCTACACACACACAGGAAGTGATGTCACTCCTGAAGGGTTATGGGTAATGCAGTGACAATCAGTCTGAAGCCTGTTCAACAGGAACTACATGATGCTTTGAGGAATGGCTTTGTGTATCACACACATTCAGTGCTTTAAACTCTGGAAAAACTGACCGACCAGTTCTTCTGACCCTGTGAACCTGGAGTGTATTTAAACACAGGACCGTACCTGTCCGCTCCACAGCTCCCCCCTCTGGTCCAGGCTGTGGACGAGTCGGGCCGACAGTCGGATGTCGTTCCTCACCACCGGTTTGTGGTGCGTCAGACCGTTGACGCTGCGAACCCGCCGGCACAGATCTCTGTTGACCACTGGAGCAAGTTCACAGTCTCTGAGCTGCAGAGAGGACGGAGAAGGTTTCAATCCTCCATCAGAGCGTCTGCACACGTCTGTCTGTCTGTGTGTGTCTCTGTCTGTGTCTGTGTCTCTGTCTGTCTGTCTGTGTCTGTGTCTGTGTGTGTGTCTGTCTGTCTGTCTGTCTGTCTGTGTGTCTGTCTGTCTGTGTGTCTGTCTGTGTGTCTGTCTGTCTGTCTGTCTGTCTGTCTGTGTGTCTGTCTGTGTCTGTGTGTCTGTGTGTCTGTCTGTCTGTCTGTCTGTGTGTGTGTCTCTATCTGTGTCTCTGTCTGTGTGTGTGTCTGTCTGTCTGTGTGTGTGTCTGTCTGTCTGTGTGTGTGTGTGTCTGTCTGTCTGTCTGTGTGTGTCTGTCTGTCTGTGTGTCTGTCTGTGTGTGTGTGTGTCTCTGTCTGTGTGTGTGTGTCTCTGTCAGTCAGTCTGTGTGTCTGTCTGTCAGTCTGTGTGTCTGTCTGTCAGTC
>VUQS01074947.1:0-10770 GCA_015108495.1 Heterochromis multidens
AGGATGCTACTAACAAAAATAAAAAATAAAAAAAGGATGCTACTAACAAAAATAAAAAATAAAAAAAGGATGATACTAACAAAAAAAAAAAAAAAAAAAAGGAAGATAAAAAAAAAAAAAAAAAAAAAAAAAAAAAATGTTTAGGAAAAAAAAAAAAAAAAAAAAAAAAAAAAAAAAAAGCAGAAAATTGAAACGAACAGTGACAAAACCATTTTGGTTGTAGGTGTTGACATGTTGTTGTATACATATTTACTAGGTATCCTTATATTGTAGTTGAAAGTTGAAGGTGTGTTTGCATGTGGGTTGTGTGCATGTGGTATAGTGAATGGACAAAGAACTAAAGAACTCAGAAAAAACGAGTTATGCAAATTTTAATAATACACATAGAAAATCAATCTACATGGTAAAAAAAATGCTTAAAGATAAATTTGTGCTGTAACACTGATTGTAGCGATTGTTGTAAAAGTAATGACTCCTTGTGTATTTTCAGCATGCTGGTCATATGATGTAGAGATGGGGCTTCATGCAGCTGGAGCCAATGACTCTGAATGTGGTCATATTACTTTGTTACACATTCTGCTGCTGAGGCCCCCCTCCTCTTTCCTTTTGAAGCACATCTCCATAACAGCCATAGCATACAGTTTTCTTTGAGACCGGGTTGGCATGTTGTCCCTTCCCCCCTGCCTTCTGCACCCCCCACATGTCATGAAAGTCAACCCAACTTTATCAGTCACAGTAACGACCGCAGTGCTGGATGACTCTGTGCTTCTTGGCTCAAGATGAATGTTGGCCTGTCATGTGCCCATCTTTCTAGGACGATGGCTAAAACCGCACAGGATATCTTACTTATTTACCACCAGTAGCCACCCACTTTAAACTCACAACACCATCAGTGACACACACAAACACGTATGTCCTTAGAGGCCCAGTCACTACTGGGTAGTTAAAAGTGTATAAAAAGAAATACCATAGTCTGAATGGTTTGCAAAATTTGCCAAAAGTCATTAAGTATAAAGTAAGAAAGAAAATGGTTCCACAAAAAGGTAAAAATCAGTTTTAAAAACATATCAAAATTGTACTTAAATAGCAATTATGTAAGACTAAACCAAGCAAGGGCTAATTTAACAGTAATGAACATGGAGCCTAATAGTTTTGAGAGTGAATAGACCATCAACCAGTGAATGACCACTGTAAAATCCACTGTAAACAGATTTCAGATCCACTGGTTCACCATGTCTGATGGAAATAGATCAACAGCAGACAGAAAAATGACAGATGATTGTTTTGTTTTTGTGAAATGGGTGCCTGAACTATACGACTTTACTTCAGTAAACCAACTATGATCCACATTGACCAGCTTCCCACAGAGACCTGGATACAGTGTTGCCACTGACTTTCAACACTGTTTCAACTAAAAACTCCTTGCAACCAGAAAAGCAGCATCTCCATGGACCAGAATTTTAAAAAATTTCTGCTAACATGAGACCTCCAAATGCTACAAGCCAGTGTTTCATTTTTAATCTGTCACTGTGCAAAGGGAGGGACAGAAACCAAAACATGCAACGCACTGCACTGAGACACGCGTAAAAGAAGCAGAAGGTTCATCAGTGTTGTGAGGCAGAAAAAGATGCAGGTAATGTGTGTTTTAATCACATGATTCATATAATTCTGTAGATACATGTTTGCTATTAGCCGTTTACTGTTAGCTTGTTACTTCCGCAGCTGCTCTGTCACATTAGTGTCCCCCCAAAAACACTAACGTTTTGTTTCATGTGTTTTATTCAACTGCCGTTGTCTTTTGTGTGCTTTTGCAGTGTTTTTCTATTTGCTGGTGTTTGCTTAAGTTGCAGTGTGTTTGACCTCTCAGAGCCACCGTACCATGGCTCCATTTGAAATGTTTGCTTTTGTGTTCATTTTCTTTCTGTATTACTCTCTATATGGTATCTTTTCCTTTAGTTTTTGTTTTTGGTGAAATCTAGTTGTGAAAGAATTTTGAAAATTCTATGTAATAAGTGTAGCTTCAGCCTTGATAACAACCTTTGTTATCAATAATTTGTGTTATTTTCATTTAATACATTGCTGTAATTTATTTATTTTTATAAGTATTCTTGGATTATTATTATTATTATTATTTATTCTGTAAATAATGACCAAAACAAACAAACAAAAAAAAAAATATATATATATATATATATCATCTCCTGGCCTTGCTTTCTCTTGCATGATGATGACTATAATGATGAACTCATTCACAATCTTGTTCAGGTGGAATAACAGGCCATCCCCAAAGTTTATTTAGTTATTTAGTTGAAAACACAAGTCGTAAGATTCAGCTGGCATAAAACCAAGTTACACATGACTAAAGTTAGGTAGCAAAGGTAAAGAGAACTAAGAGGACACATTTAGACCAACGTTTGCTCATAGAAATCTTGTGCACAAAGAAAATTTGTCCACACTTTAAGGACAGCTATTAATACATTTTGATCGCTAAAAAATGTAACTTAAATTGATTTTTTTTTTTTAATGCGACCTCTACTTTCAGGAGAGCTTGAAATAGTAAATATACCCAACCTACTCCAGTTCCAGATGCTGTATGTTGTTGTTAATTCTACTTTTAGATATGTATTCAGTGACTGAAGAGTATTTTCCTCTTGTCAAAACCATTAGTAAATCAAGATAAAAGAAAACGAAAAGGCTGCATAAACACAAATGTTAATCCTGAACTGTCAAGATTTTGTTTTGTGGGAGTGCATGCATGTGTTTTACGACATGCTGGGAGTTCAAGTGTGTGATTGGATCCAGTGAAAGGTCCAAATGAAGATGTATGGTGGCCCAGGGGTGGGCCAGATTCAGAGGTGGATAATGGATTAGTGAAGATCAGTGTTGCTCAGTCTGGCTGTTTCCTGTGAGGAAAAACAGACCAGATTTATCTTCTGTCCTCCAACCCATGGCCACCCAGGCACCGCTTAAAGTGGAAAAAAAAGATCTGTGTCTGATGTGTAAATATCTTCAGAAGGGACTTTATCTGTGGAAAAATGGATGTACCATCATGACTTGACCAGAACAGAATGAAGAGAAGTAAAGTTTTCTCTTTTGATTACTGACAGATGTGTTTCTGACATTTAAGGAGAGGTGGAAAAAATTCTCAGACTTAAGTTTTTACTTCCCATTTTTTCCATTTTAATGCTTTTGGATTTCCGGTTGTACCTGGCTCCAATTTGGACATGTGCTTAATGGAATTTTATATGTTAACTGGTGTGTAACACAGGGTTAAAATGTGATCGATTTTTGACTGAAAATGAGCCCATAAACACGCAGATTCCAGTCCAAGTACGCAAACATGCAGTACTAGCTACAGGCACAAACTACAGCTCCATTCCTTTCTGCTGGATGAGCTCCAAGTCTAGGATTGCAATCAGCTGCTTTTCAGCTGTTTCACCAGGAGCTGAGGACCTCCAATAAAGTCTCCACAGGGAACATTTCATCACCTGAAATGCATCCAACAAGTAAACTTCTACACCTTAGTCTCAGCAACTACACCAGAGCTCTGAAGGAATCCGATCTGGGCCTGGAAGGACATGGCCGATGTGCTTACTCATGCAATTTCACTCTCTACGTGAGTGCATAGAAAGCTGTTTCATGCACATGTGAACTAGGGCAACCTTTTCTATTCCTGGTCTATACTTTTTTTTTTCAGATTTGTAAAATTCATTGTGACATTGTGACTCTGCCCTTTATCTATGGCTCAGCTTGTGAAGCATATAGATTGCTTAAACTTCTCTATGCATGAGCAAGGAAACCATCGTTGATGACACCTGCAGCTATTAAGTGAACTTCAGCATTTTACCAGGTATGCGAAAGATAACCAGCTAACTGTAACTTAACTATGATACATTAATCTGGTGATGTGGTAATGTGGTTGGTGGCTCATGGTGGTTAGTAAAACAGCAAGGCAATTTACCAGCCTGATCACTCAGTGGAGCTTGAATAAATTAGCTGATCTAATCCACTAAAAACAATATTGTGGTAAGTTATAGCCAGCAATTCATGCATTTTCCAAGTAAGAAAGTGTTAGGAAACTTTACCTGGAAGAAATATAGCATTGATTCAGATTTGAAACCAAACAAAGGTCTCTGCTGATGTTGACCCTAGTTTGATGATTCTAGATTGGATCAGACAGCCTTTAGTAGATAACAAACTAAGTAAAATAGAATAAGTAGAATATTCCAAACATCCTTTATCCCAGCAATGTTTTTCTATGTCTTCCCGGAGGATGCCGAGACATTCCCTGGCAAGACAATAGGGAGCAAATATTAATGTCACATCCATTGGGTTTTTGTAGCAAGTTACACCTCTTAGAAATCAGTCCACGAGCTATTAGAGGCAATCAAGCAGTGTTGGTGTAATGGACAAGGCTTGGGGGTCCAGGCCCATCCAAAAAGGTCACTGTACCCCCTCAGCTGAATTCTATACATACTTAAGTTATTGCAGCTCAAGCTCTAGTTAATTATTTGGTTAACAGTAGTTTAGTGCTTCTGCAACAATTACAGTAACTAGCATGACTAAGGAGGACACTCACTTTGGAGTGGATGGGCCTATGAAATTCAGACTTTGGGTTTCCATCATGTCTCTTTGGAACTAAACAGAAGTCATTCATCAGCCTGTACAGATAGTTTCAAAGCACTATCTCACTCACAAAGCAAGAAGCAAGAAGGTGGTCAGAGAGTAAGGGGGAATAACACACAAGAAATGGTCTAGGGCAGACGCAAACCCAGGCCCTGCAGCAGCAACTCTAGCCTATAGTACATGGGTCACCTGTTCAACCAGGTGGCCTATAGCAGCACCATCAATTCAGAGTCCGACAGTGAGCTTAAAGATGAGGATGAGACTGACTATCAGACAGCTCAAGAGAAGCCCATCAGCAGCCAGCAAGGGGGGAAATATGGATGTCAGAAAATGGTGAAACTAAATGGCCTTCTTGCCCAAGGATGAGCAACCGTGCATGGCTGCCAATGTGGTGCAACCAGGGCTGATACAAATGTGCAGGACATCAAATCTGATTTTGAGGTTTTCATCTCAGACACCATCTAGAAAATCATCCTGATCTAAACCCTGTTCTAGATCCAGTAGCAACAAAAAGAAGAGCTGCAATGTGTGTGTGCCCAAGATAGCCAGGAACACACAGTATGCATACACATGCAACACACACAGTAAAACTGCCCCTCATGTGTTGCATAGACTGGCACAAATTGGCCATTTGTTCAGTGGGGCTGACATAAATCTCATATGAAACCTTGCTCTATTTATAAACATGTTTTTTTCCATCCATATCTTGGTTTTAATTGAATTTTCCTTTTTTCTAATTACATTTTATCACAAAAAACATGTAGCACTTTTATTCATAAATGTGCTCTAACAGAGGTAAATGCCAAGTAGTAACCATATATATGGTCTGCAATGCTTGGAATTGGGATAAAGTAAAGTACTAAAGTAATAAATAGTAGTACATTTATCTAAAGTATTACATAAATTGTGTATTGAGGGTGTATTGAGTTAATAAACTAATAATGAAGTGGGTTCAACCAGACCCACCAACACTGGCTGAGTAGCAATAACATGAACACCACACAAGAGTTAAATGACTGCATGAATCTACTCTCTCATCAGTGCACGCTCTCCTGCTCCCCTGTCAAAGTTGGTTGCCTGTCCAGTTCTTATCCTCTGGTCCCAACCCTGCAACCAAGAGAGTCCGGAAAGATCTATTTTTTTTAAAGCTACATTACAGTCCGTTCACACATTGGCAATAAAGGGTTTTTCATACATAAACATAAACATTTTTACAAATAGACCCTTTAAGTCTAATCGAATTGTGTAAGACTACCAGTGAAATTGGTAGCCACACACACACACACACACACACCCTCCCTGCTTTTCAGTACTTACAGGTGGTGCATCTGTAACAAGTGAACAGGTGCTGCTTTGTAGCGCCGCCAAGAGACAGTGAACTGAAAAATCCAACAACAAACAAGCAGCAGTGTTCTTGTCCTGCTAATTACCATGAGAGCTCTTTGATTATAACCTTAGTCTAAAGTTTGGTTAAAATGCTCCCAAGCCCAGGTTTTGCGGATCACTTGCAAATTTCTCATTTCCCCCCTGTGACCTTCCTTTTCTTCAAACTTTGTCTTCTAATTTCTCAGAGCTGTCCTTCAGAGCCAGCCTTGAACTTCGTTTAAAGGGAAGGTTCAGGGAAAATGGAGATCTGCTGTGACTCAAAGAGGTCATCAGCAGAATTAACAACATGGCCAGTGGCAACTACTGGATGCTGCAAACAACATCTCAGCAAGGCTCCCAAGGGGCTTCTGATGGTAAAAAAAAAAAAAAAAGCACTGACGGGGGTGAACCACAGAATGTTTGTGGATTCAGTGAAACACTTGACGTAACACTTCTAAAAGTCAGTACAATCAGCTGGCAGTAATTTATTTCTGTGTGGCCTCTTCACACTGCAGGGCATGTCTACATTCCTGTACAAAGTAGTATAAACACTGTAAATCATATATGGACACAGCTGATGACTATGAGAATAACTTGGCTGACCCTTTTAGCTTTGGCCAAGCCACCACTGAAAAGCCTGATGAACCATCTTAAAATATTAAGTGGCCAAAGAATATGTACACACAAAATGAGAGTCCACAAGTAATTTCACTCCCACGAAGGAGCTCAGATAGCATAATAATATACAACAATCTGAGGCACAGCTCATTAATTCTGACCCATACACGCAGGACACACAAATGCTGAAACAAATGCATTTGTTCATATCAGTGTAAGTATGAAACTACAATAGTAGTGCAGCATGGTGTTCCACTTTTTAAAGTCAAACAGTGTGACTTACAATATTTTATCAATATTTTGTACTCATATAATTACTTTAATCTCACGTTAATTATTTGTACATGAATGTTATGACTGTTTGAGCAGAGAAAAACATGACATGGATCCTACTAACATCTCTGTGGGTTAGCAACATAGACTGTGTATAAAAGTCTATTGGAAATTTTAAACAGACTGCCCAAAACTAGAACTCACTACTCATGAGTGAACATAACCGAGTGGATGGCCCACAAATGGTACGATTCAGAATAGGCTAAAGTTTTCAAGTTGAATTCATTATAACCAGTCACACAGGCCTAGAAACCAGTTGGTAACCCCATGTTGACCTCTGGTTGCTAGGGAAAAATCTGTATTCTCTGGCAAATGGTTGCTTACAATTTCTGGCAGTTCTTAGATGAAATTGGTTACAAAGATGTATACAGCACTGTACCAAAAACCTCCTTATGATTGCTTTAGTTGCTTGCAGATTGACACGGTTGCCTGTACTTCGCATAGAAGACATCAGTCTGTCTGCCGACATTCACCAAATACTTGCTGACTGGTAGTTAAAATGTTAAAATGTGTGACATAAACTGGAAATGGATACAATTTTCCTTCAAAGTAAAAGTTGCGCCTTTTGAAGTGTGTTGACTGCAGCAGTAAGGCATAACTTTTACTTTGAAGGCAAACATTCTCTGTTTCTGGTTTGCATCAAGTTTCACTACTGCTCAGCAAGTAGTGGGTGAGTGTTTGAAGGCAAGTCAGCGTCTTCTATACAAACTACAGGCCACCACAGCAGTTTTCAAGCGACCAAAACAATCACATGGAGGTTTTCAGTGCAGCACCATATACCTCTTTGCAGCTAATTTCACCAGCAACCAAACACCAACTGGCCAGGGAAAACACGTTTTTCCCAAGCAACCAGAGCTCGCCATGGGGTTGCCGACTGGTCTTTTTGCCTGTGTGACTGTGGGTCAAGGAGCAAAATCTACTGATTATACAGCAACATTATACGCATCCTGCATGTGATGGTGCCATTCAAAAATTTTTGGGTTGTACGTTTGAAATGGTTTGCTAATTTATATCAAGCATAGGGATACAATAATGACTGTGTTTGGAAAATCATCCACAATAAAAAATATTCTTTTGTAGACGCAGCACAGAGGGGCCAGAGAATCTTCGTCCGCCTCCTCAGATGCATTATCAGCACAAAAGAGAGAAAAGAAAAACAAAGGACATAAAGAACAAGAAAGTAAAATAAAAAAACCCACAAAAAGGCAAAGAAATAACTATAAACTTAAAAGTATTTATCAAGTATTTTGCCTATATATTCTAGTGTACCCACCTTTAAGTAGTGATTTCAAATAATGTACATGGAAATTCCCTTTAATTATAGGGGAATTACGCCCTTAATTGCAGGCCATATGTTAAAGTGCTACTAACATTTTAAAGGGTGTGAAATAATTTCTTTGCACACTTTTAGAATGGATAAACTTTATACATCACTTGTAGGCCAATCAGCCCAACTTGCATTTGAGACTGTGTTTGTCTAATTAATTGTCTTTTTCCTTTTCCAATTTTAGCCCCAAAACAGATGCCATGCTGATTACGGAAAGAAATTCAGAAATCCTTAAATTTTGCTTCTTTCAGGTACTCAAGTGACATAAATAAGCAATCTTTGTAGAGATTATTGACACATGTTCCTTTTGCCAAGCAGCCATCCAATAAAAATGACCTTTTCCCCATTAAGAAATTATTCTATAGTAGCTTTGTTGATACTGTGATTCTTCCAAAATCCTATGTGTGAATACCCACGCACACTGGGAATGCTGTAAAACTGGGTTTCCATCTTCTGACAATTTTTATATTTTCTTTTCTGATAACAGTTCTACAACACCAGATGGAGCTGCAGGCACCCCAGTCAAACCAAGGGTTAGACTCATAATTTGCCTTATGTCTTGCTTGCTTATTAATTTAATACTATGTTTTTATATTTGGGAGTGCCCATACCCCACTGTCTCTTGCGGCAAAGAGTTTTATCAAACCAGTTATGGTTTTGTTTTACTGCTAAATAAATAATGTACTGTATGTACTATTTGTAAATTACATTTACACGTATCCTTAAAATATTGACTATTTCCCCATAAGAAAATTACTCTTAACTTTAGTTCAAACAGTGACCATAATTTTACCCACCCTTTGTTTTGTGGTTTAGTTTCCTACCCCTAGTTTCCTACCTCTGGACTTGATAGACATTTTTTTGTTCATGGCAAAAAAGACACTGAAACACAGACAGGAACTTTCCAAGCTAACTAGCTAACTAGACCATAAAACAAAATGAAGCTGTGTTATAAGCTAAAACATTGTTTTTTAGTAGAGTTCTCTGACAAATCTCTGAGGCGAATGTCAAAATACATTATTTGTACCGACACGCAGAAGAGTTTTCTGATCTGATGCAACGTATAATGCCATGGTTGACAGCTTTGATTGACAGTTGCAGTCACAGAGAAATGTGGTTATCTCTTTCTGGGAATTGCATGTAGAGGAGGGATGCTTAACCACAACTGTCTGTTTCAAACTGCTCTGGAAAGGGTTAGTCCCATCCACCCATCGCAGCCAGGTAAATATGCAGATTTAGTCACTCTGTAATACTGCTGTCACACTTCTTCATCCTAAGCACATCTGTGTGGTGCCAGTATTATCAACAGGACATAATGTCAAAGTGAAACCATACCTGTATTCTTCTTGTTGCAAACTGCCTTAAACTTTATGTAACAACCAACTTTCAATCAGCACCATCACCCAAGGTAAGCAGACTACCTAATAGCGGAAAGTCATTATGACCTTAAATCTTGACTTTGCATAGCAGATATTTTGATTTGTCACAATAAGCAGAGCCTGACCAGGGCTGATATATCAGTCAGTATTAACTATTTGCTAATATATGAGTAATAGGATTTATAATGACTGATGAAATAAAAATAGTAAAGAAGAGACGGGAGAAACACCATTCAACCATATGTTATGAGTGTTAATATTGCTGTAATTTGTCCGCAAGAGGGCACTGTGCAATTTCTCTGGTGGCAACACGTGTTTGGAACACCACAAACACGACGACCAGCTGATCTGAGCAATGCTGGGCAGAGTGTAAGTGAGTAATCCACAACTTCTTGTGCCAGTGAAACACTTGGAGGTCTTAAAAATCGTATATCAGTCTGGCTCTACTAATAAGCCATTACAGTGAACCACTATGCACACCAGCAGGACCTTCCTGCTTCCATGCTGGAATGTAGACATCACTAATACATCTATAGTTCACTGAAGCTGCTCTCTGATCCAGAGCTTAATCTCCAATGCTGAAGTTTGAGAATAATTTTACTAAACTTTTCATTCTCTGTAAGTGTTAAAATAACACTACATGTGACTTTTTTTCCCCAACAGTGATGCCGGTGCAGACTTTTTGAGCGCCACCCAACATCAGAGGAGTATTGTCATTAAGTTGATGACTGAGACCTTAGCTGGTCAGATGCTCCCAAACAGTGCGGTCGACCCTCACATTGATCACCGTCAGTGGGCTCAGACAGCTCAGGGCTGCAGCAGAACCTGCTGTCTGCTGTTTGCTTAGACTAAAAAGCTGCTAAAAGCTGGGATCAATCGGGCGGGAGAATCAATCAGGATCATCCGTGTTTATACGACTCAGGGGGATTACCTCACTGTTACTGGAATGGCCTCACAAGAATGGCTGCCCATTAGAACAGTGGGACTAAACACTGCCCTGCTGTTTACATAAAACGTAACGTTGGCCCGGCCTCGGCTCTGTGTGCCAGAGACAATTAGAACTCTATACAGGCTGTAATCCACAGCCGGGCGCGAGCTAATCAAATTCAGACATAGCTGGGC
>VUQS01074947.1:14305-29658 GCA_015108495.1 Heterochromis multidens
AATCCATAGGGTTTAATATGATGTTGGCCCACCCTTTGCAGCTATAACAGCTTCAACTCTTCTGGGAAGACTTTCCATAGGATTTAGGAGTGTGTTTATGGGAATTTTTGACCAGAGAAGGACGAGAAGGCCTGGCTCGCAGTCTTTGCTCTAATTCATCCCAAAAGTGTTCTGTCGGGTTGAGTTCAGGACTCTGTGCAGGCCAGAGTTCCAAGTTCTTCCACACCAAACTCGCTCATCCATGTCTTTATGGACCTTGCTTTGTGCACTGGTGCACAGTCATGTTGGAACAGGAAGGGGACATCCCCAAACTGTTCCCACAAAGTTGGGAGCATGAAATTGTCCAAAAAAAAAAAAAAAAAAAAAAAAAAAAACCCCCCCCCCCCCCCAAAAGAAAAAAAAAAAAAAAAAACGTTTATTATTGCCAACTGTGTAAACGGATTGCTTTCAAAACCTTTATCGTTTGTTGTATCTGCAAAATTAATGATTTGACTGACAAACTAGGCCATAAATACAGTTTTAAAGAGAAATAATGAGTTGGTTGATATATCGATTTTCAGTTTATTTAAGAGAAATAAGATTTTGGAACTACAAACAAATGCTGAGTGCCTTTGCTGTGCAGACAGTCGATTTAAGCACCACACTGGACGCTGGATTTTTTTAAGGGTGATATTATAAAATATTAATTATCAAAAATTACAAAGACGAAACAATCAAAATAACAGTTGACATATTTGTTTTTGCTGATAAATGCACAGCATACATGAGAAATTGCATAGCAATATAGTTAAATGTATAGGTTGGGTTAGGATACGAGCATGGGCATAAATCTTAGGTGTGTATGTAGCTGCCTGTGTGTTTCTGAGTGGATGGGCTATAAAAAAAATAATCTCCCTACAGACTTGGAAAATTGAATTGTGAATTGAAATGTCAGGAGTGTGACCATTTCCTCTCATTTCAAATTCAAATACACCAATAAGGGAGGCAGATGACTAACAAAGATTTCACAAAATAATCTGACAATTACAGTATGCCTGGAAATTTGAAAGCTATATATTCAAACTAAACACTGGTTCTGGTCTAAACTGCTTCACATTCACGTGAATACTACTTTCCAGAGAACAGGACAAACTAATGTGCAATTTGACTGTAAACATTTATGAAAAACCTTAAAGAAAAAAAAATATTGTTAAATACAGCAGCTTTAAAATGCAAAAAGTCCCACCTTCCTGTCTATGAAGTCCCATGTCAGCTAGGCCAGAAAACCAAAGCCATAAATCAGACTTTCAGTTTTTACTGCACCATCAGATCCTTCATCGCTCATCCGTTGACGAAACAGCAAAAGCTCACCGTGAAAGTGCACTTGTGCCTCCATTTCATGGTCCCCTTTAGAAGAGTTGTCAGGTTACATGGATTTCAGCCATGTGGTTTTGAATCCTGCATGACAGGGCAGCAGACAAGCAGGAGACTGGGCGTCTTGGATTTGTAATATGAAGATTCTTTTACCATCACACAGCATCAGATTCACATCTCAGATAGTTAAAAAAAAAAAGTTTGCTGACTTTGAAATGCTTGCATTTGAGTTGCATTTGGATGTGAGACCTTTCTGCTTCAACACAGCAGTTCTTTACTGTCTACAGAATGGGCAATGCAGCCTGTTAAACTTCAAGTGTTTTATGGGTTCTTTTTTTTTTTAAGTTATTTGAATATGGGCAGCCAGGAAGTGTGGGTCCAACAACGTGTGTGCATTTTTTTGGTTCGTTTCACAGTTCATTATATTTAATATTTTGTTTAATGCAGTGGTCCACGGACTTCTTCTGGCATGCCCCTCTTCAGAAGCAAAAAAGGGTTTATGCCCCACACCCCACAATTTACACAGTTCCCTCAAGTGTTATCACAGAAGGGATACAACTTAAATTTTAGTGAAATAAAGATCAGCACAATAACATCTCCAAACTCTTGCTGTTTATATTCCCCTCATAAATCACATTTATTCAGGTTTTAGGTTTTCTCCATACTTTTCATATGGTATGGAGAATGGTATGGTATGGTACTCAATACTCTCACCTGTAGTGGCCTCTGAACCAGTGTGTTGTTAACCTGCATGGAAAAAAAAAAGATGATTACCATCAGTCCATATTTAATCATGGTTCAAATGCTCACAGAACCCATATCAGCACAGGTAAGGTTTAGTTCAACATGAAGGTCACAGTGTTACATTCTTATCATAGAGTGCTATCACATAACACCATCAAGTAATGTTAGCAAGGCGTAACCATAGACTGTATGAGTGCATCACACAGACACAGACATTTGCTAATTAGTACTAAGTAATAGGCTAGTAAAATATTAGAATTTAGTCATCATAACTAAAGGAATAACTTTCTGGATGGTCTGTTTGTACCGTTAACTGCACTACAAGTCATTAAAAATCCTCCACCCGCACAGCAAACATGGTCCAGTTTAGGGCCAAGTCCCTAATAATGACAGGTAATAAGTGACTAATACTTAAAGAATGCAAGGAAAATATTCACTTTACTCTTTTATTGCTTGTACTTTAGGTAACTTAAGTGAAATGAAGAAAATTGTCCATAAGTGCACTGAGTTTGGAAAAGTTCATCTGGCGTATTTGATCCAAATAACAAATATCTTTGCACATCTCTATGGTGACACTTTAACTTTCCACTTTTTACTTTTGCATAAAATTTCTTATCATTAATGATAAAATGGTGTTGCAAATATTTTAGGCACCAGTGTCCCTCAGATCCCTCATTACTAATCCAGCATTCTCTTTCAAGCAAGTTTAGTTCTTACTCATAACAATGATTGCTATGTGATTCCTCCAAAGCAGCCCATAAAAATCTTTCATCATAGAGATTTGGACAAAGGGTAATTAAAGGTAGAAGAACTGTTCCATGTTCCCTTTTTTCTACTCATCCAAACACTAGTGATCTAAAGAAGCACACTAAGAGATCAAGATAAGTCCCAAAGGTGCAGCTGAACAGGATAACAGGGCTGACATGACAGCAGAGTAGATCATGTCAAGTCTGTTATTCGGAGTGAGGACGAGCAGCAAGAGACAGAAAATCACAAGAGGAGTAAAAATACATTCTGTCACCAGTCAATCATCAGATCATGTTGTTTGTCCTCTTAGGTGTCCTGGAGCTCTTTGCGGTTTCTCAAGGGGTCATCGGTATCAAAGGGGTCTACAGTAACAGATTCCTGGCCATGAATAAAAGAGGACGGCTCCATGCAACTGTAAGTATCCCACTCAGTTCTAACACTATGAAATTCATTCAGCACATACATACTGCTGACCGTGCAGATACTTAAAGTGGCACAAAGCAAGTGTTGACTGGAATGTTGTTGCCCAATTAAGTGGCTTTTAGTATGATTAATTAGCTATCTGCAGTTGGGTTTTAAAAAAGGTCATGGCCTCTTGCTGATGTTTACACGGTCACATTTCAGTTAATGCTACAGATTTATTCAAAGTTTCTTTATTTTTTGTCTATCAGACAAATATGCTCACATATTGTATCCTTATGATATTGTAATTGTTAGCAAGCTGCCTGTTTCCATATCAGGCAGACACAGAGCAACATTATTATCCATCTGCAGCCCTGTAAGTTCATTATATACTCACCAGTTTAGTGCCATAAAGTACTAAAGGGGATTACACAGAAGACTAGCAGTGATATGGTGAGCATGAAATCTCAATAAAATCTGGTAACTTGCAGTGATGACAGACAAAATAACACTTAGCAACACAAGTTAAAAAAAAATCATAAAAATAAAAAAATAATTATTTTTATTCCTTTGAGCATACTTTACTTTTTTTAACACACTTTGTGAAGCTACATTTTAAAGGTGAGGGTTGACTGATAAAGAGTCTGAGGCATAGTAGATGGGAAAACAATTTATGGATCTCCGTTGACTGCGTCCTTGTCAATTTCCAATTTAGACATTTTTCAAAAGGTGAAAAATGTCTAAATGCTGCTGTGCGGTGGGGTGTGCTGCCAGCTATGGAAGCTTGTTTTTGCCACAAAGAAACAAAAAGTCTAAATTTCGGGTTAGTTGCTATCTTAAAATTAATAACTAAAAACAAATAACCCAAAATTTCAACGTACCTGGCATTTTTTTTAATGGGCAAAAAGCCGTTTCCATTACCAACAGAGTAAAGAACTCTAAGTTTTTATAAGCTGCCTAAATGAGCAAAACTGAGGACAGGAAGCGGATTCAGACAATAAGAAATAAGGTGCTATCAGCAGAAAGAAGTGGAAAACTTTGGGTTCTGACTTTCAGTATAATAATGAGTGTAAAAGCATTTAGCAATGATAAGTCAAATATCTAGGTTATCAGTATTAAGCCTTGAGTATCATTATTCTTTGTGAGTACCTTAACTAACTACAGCAACTTGTTATCTCCTAACAACTAACTAAATATGGAGACAAATACCTGCTGCTTATAATTATGCTCAGCTGCTAGTCACTAACCTTGTTTGCCACTCGGGAGCATATAGTGTGGTACACTGGTGAGACGTGTAAAGTTGGATGAAAGTGGCAAATTTCTTATAAAAATGTACCAGCAAAGACCTGAAAACTTTTAGCACTGTCTATCTTGACCATTTGTTGTGTTCTAAGACTTCCTGCAAACATGTAAGCTCAGCACCAGAATTTAATTTGGGTTATTTTCTGCTGGAACCAAACATCTTTTGGACTCGAGGTGTATTTCTCCATTTGAATCTTCCTATTGCAGCTATTTGTTTTATTTATTAGCTTGTGCAGCTTTGCTGTGCTGCATGACAAAAATCCCCAAATCTGACATCAGCATGTCACGGCACACTGCTGTAATCTGTAGGCACAGTTTTGAAGATTTTCAAATCCCCCCGAACACGCAGTAAACCCAAATCTACCCACAGCAGCTTGGCCTCGCCGCCATAAGCAGGCCGGACAGGCAACAACCAGCCACACTGACGAGTCATCTGCGGGATGCTTGGCAGGCGCAGACATAGAAGCAGCTCCCTATTAACATGTGTTAATGTGAAAAGCAGATTAAATCCAGTCTGGGACGTCTGATAGTATACAGAGGAGTGAGCCACGAACTGAAAATCAATATGCTGAGTAAACAATCAGCTGGGCAAGCAACAACCAGAGAGCTGTAGAGTCTGTGAGCTGCAGCGGGTGTTCACACTGAGCGATTTGTGGCCCCCCAGCTCCCGGCATTGTTTCATGAAACCATGTCAGCGGGGAGCGATGCAGCGTTTTCCATCAAAGTGAATTCTCAGCCACAGCTTGTTATTAGAATTGTACTCATGTGACTGTGTGCTATTCGCCAGCAGAGATATTCATTTGTTATACCAGCTCATAGCCCAGAAGGAAATTACAAACTTTCTCGAAGTCACAGCACATCCCAAACTGGAAGCCAAAACTAAACCAGCGTTGATATTAAGAGACAACAATGTGACAAAGCACTGTTAGGTATTGCCTCAAACTAAAGACACCGCCACTTTTGTTCCTCTGGAAGTTTAGAGTGCACTATCATCACTAGATTGGGGATTTTCTGTCTTGTGATCCAACATGTCTGCCTTCCGATCTTATTTTATTAAACTCTATTCCATGAAGTGCATGGCTTATACTGTGTAGAGATCAACAACACCTTAACCCTAATCCTGTTTTTTTTTTTTT
Source organism: Heterochromis multidens (assembly GCA_015108495.1). NCBI lineage: Eukaryota > Metazoa > Chordata > Actinopteri > Cichliformes > Cichlidae > Heterochromis > Heterochromis multidens. The sequence continues at coordinate 19,990 of VUQS01074947.1, forward strand.
TTAAATAACAGGCCAACCATTTCACCTTAACGTTTCCAAGGATTACTTGTTGGCCTCTCCAAAAGCGTTCTTGCGCAGTATTGTTTGCACAGACTGTAGATAAATGATGGACATACCCATCGTGACCTTTCATCATCAGGCAGTAAAAAAAAAAGGTGGGCATAACTACACATCCCCTGATTTCTGAAGTCCCATTTTGAAGCCTAGAGATTAGTGTTTTCACCGTCACTTGACAAATGATGATTGACAAGTCAAGTATGCCATATATAATCCTCAATTTTGAAACACAGTATGACCAAGATTTACAAAATAGACTTCATTTTTGATGAGTGACTGAGCCCATAAACTCATCAGGAAAGTGTTTACAGAGGTCAAGTCAGAAATCCATTATCCCATAGACTACTATGCGACCGGAAATCTTTCTTTCTGCAACAACAGATACTGCCATCTGGTTGCCTTCAGATGCTGGTTTAATGCATTCCTGCACTCTAACCTCCATGTTTTATACTCTTAATGATCACAAGTTTGACTGCAAAACATTGTACACTACATTAGGTACACTAGGTACACTACACACTCATTAGCTAACGATATAGCTCAACCTGTTTGACTCTGGAGTCAAAAATTAGGCTAAAACAGGTTGACATGAGTCACATAAATAAATTTCATGTATTCATTATGAGTCAAAACTAGCGATTGAGCCTATAAACTCCTCAGTAAAGCTTTTACTGAAATCATAGAGCAAGGGAGCCAAGGGCTGTTTTCCCATAGACATCTATACAAACGAGAGGAGTCACCTCCTGCTGGCCAGTTGAAGGAATGCAGGTTTGAGTCACTTTACATTGGCTTCACTTTTCAGACCCATCTTCTATATAGAGTGTATGATTGTCTGGAAATTATTGGTCCTAAAATGACAAGAAGTATCTTCACAATGGTCTATGGAGACTGAATGCCCTTGAATGACACAAGAAAATCTGGGAATGATACTTACTGTCCCCAGATATGTAATAATCATTCGTTTTGGTCATGCTGTGTCCTTTCCTCCACCTCCATCATCAGATCAATGATGAATATGAGATATTTTCTCTAGCCAAATATTCATTTTCCCCAGAGAACAACTCATAATGTTTTGATGAACTGTTGACTTTTGATTATAGCATCACCAATTGTCTACATTAACAATAAAATCAAATTAGACTCTACTGGGATGAATTTACTGAGCAATTTAATGGCCCTCCCACAGTGAACCACTTTCATTGTAGGCAAATCATTACCTTTTCACTTTTGCCATCCTCAAGAGAAAATCTTCATTATGTATCCCATTACTGTAAACATAATAAATACACCAATATTTTCTGCATATTAACCAGGAAGGTTGCTTGTATTTATCAGCTAACAGTAGTTTAAAATCAAACTACTAGAACATCAAGATCCTCTAACTGTGAAACTTTCAATTGCATCTTTCTTGATGGATGGAGTTAGGATTTTTTTTTGCCAGATTTCAACACTTTGCTGCCTCTAGAGGCTGATCTCAGGTTTTTACACTTATATTGTTATGCACATTGCAGCTTATATATTTGCTTTTTGATCACAGTTCTTTCTTTGTAGTAGAGCTTTGCCAGTTAGATGCTTTGCACTCTGATAGTCTTGTTCCCTTCTGCAGTTGGAGCTTATTTTTGCCTCCAGAGCAGCTCTGCCTTCAGAGAAATATTTGTACAGCTAAAACTCCAATCTGTGACTACAGCTGCACTGTGCTATTTAACTGCCTTGATGATTTGGGGGTGGATGTAAACCTCAGGGGCCTCAGAAAGGCTCAAGCCTCACAGCAGGGTGTCAGGTGACATGCTGAACCTTATCTGTTGCATCATCTGTCATATTTACTATTTAGATGTTTTCACAGTGGCAGTTTATTTGCTGAATAATGGGCGAGGAGGCAGATGCACATTGCTCTGCGTGACCTACTCAGCAGGCTATTGCAAACATAATCTTTTGACAGGTGAAAGGGTCACCAGCATTTGTTAAATAAACAGTGAGTGAGGGGTTAGAGATAAGAGAGTGAGAGATACACACATACATAGTAGACGTGAGCCCGAGTAGTGGCAGAAAAATATGATATACCAATAATGACTTTAATTTGCCATTAATGAAATAATTAATGAAATAAATTTAGATTTCTGTTCATGTGCTGCAGTATGTCTCAGTTTCAGTTTCCTTTGCGTTTTTGCTGTATTTTACCAAACTTTTAATGTCTGATTATAAACTGTGTAACAACCCCATGGTGGTAAAGGAGCTTTTAAAATTAACTTGGCAAATTACAAGAGTACTGCCAGTAAAAAGTAATCTGTTACCTCACAAGAAAACTAATTGGTTAGAATACTTTTATGTTACCAGAAGTAAACACCTCTTTGCATTTAGCTTGTTAGTTATATTGTCCAGATTGTGAAGTCTACTGTACATTTACCAGTGAATGTTCTGACCTTATATAAGAGCATAGTGAGGTTCTATTGGTAGCATTTCACCCGCTGCATAACCAGCACCAAACTTGTTAATTTCCCTCAGACTGACAGCTTTAGCTCAAACCTAGCCATTGCAGTTTCATTGAAGATGTAACACCAGCATCATTCCATCACAAGCTGGTCTCAACACCAGGAGCTCTGCTTAGTCTGCACTTCAAAATGTGAAGTAGAGTTTGTCAGCAGACACATATGATCACCATGGCACAAAATAATGTGATTAAGGCTGTCTTCTCTGCTATCACACCACCTTACCTGACTGACACAACCGCAGGATTGTGTGCCAAGGAGCCGAAGAATTGCAAATGTGTCAAGATTTTTATTTAATGTGTTCCAACAAAAAGAACAGGGAAACTGAAAAGTAACTAAATAACCAATTATTTGGATTAAAAACTAATGCATTATGTTATTTGTTACAATAAAAAAGTAATCTGAATTATCTAATGTATTAATTTGTGACAACTGGTCTCCTTTTGTAAAGATTATTGTATAATCTCAACCCTATATGGCACAATCAAGTATCAGCATCAGAATGGAGAAGAAAGGTGATTTAAGTGACTTTGAACATGGCATTGTTGTTGGTGCCAAACAGGCTGGTTTGAGTATTTCAGAAACTGCTGATCTACTGGGAGTTTCCCACACAACCATCTCCAGAGCTCACAGACAATTGTCTGAAAAAGAGAAAATATTCAGTGAGCGGCAGTTTTCTGGGCGAAAGAACCTTGTTGATGCCAGACGTCAGAGGAGAATAGCCAGACTGCTTTGAGGTGATAGGAAGGCAACAGCAACTCAAATAACCACTCATTATAATCAACGTATGCGGAAGAACATCTCTGAATGCACAGCATGACGGGCTACAGCAGCAGAAGACCACACCGGGTGCCACTCATGTCAGCTAAGAGCAGCTACTGAGGCTGCAATTCACACAAAACTCAGTTTCTGCTGTAACATTTAGATTGTAGGGTTAGAATGTGGCATAAACACCATGAAAGCATGGATCCATCCTGGCTTGTACCATCAGTTCAGGCTGCTTGCGGTGATGTGGCAGATATTTTCTTGGCCTGCTTATTACCAAATGAGTATGTTTAAAGGCCACAGCCATGGCCATGTCCATGACACTGGCCATGTCCATCCCTTTATGACCATGGTGTACCTATCTTTGATGGCTGCTTCCAGCTCGATAACTCGCCATGTCACAAAGTTCAAATCATCTCAAACTGGTTTCTTGATCATGACAATGTGAAGCAACGAGTTGTACTTTTGTACTCAAACAAATCCAATAGAATACCTTCAGTCTTTACTCCAAAAACAACTTTTGATTTTTATTCAAATGTCTTCTCAAAAATTGACTGAATTACATTGCATGCTTTGTTTTGCTGTATTTAAGTAAAGGATAATTTTACATTCAGAGAGCATTTAGTTAGAAAAATCTAAGATACCTTGTTAATGTCTTATTTTCCAAACAGGTCCCTAGAGTTTCTGCATATCGGAGTGGAGTGAGAGTTTTGTGAAACTGGAATATATAAAGTACAGTATGGAGTCAATCTGTCTGTAGCAGTGGTAAGAAAAAAAGATGGAATATTTGGGAAGAAATATTATTTAAAGTGAAGCTCAAGGATCATGGGAACGGACCCTTTAAAAGAGTGTAACCAATCCAGGAGGGTAAGAGCCAGGTTAAACAGCTGTACAAGCATTATGATTTTTACAATAAGATCTCTGGAATCTGGCTGCAGCTATTAAATCCTATGAAACACAGCACAGGCCAAATCTTCTTCCTGGTATGCGTGCTTGTGTGTGCATACATGCCTGTGTGTGTGTGTGTGTGTGTGTGTGTTTATGTGTGAGTGAGTACATTCATACATGCTCCAGTGGATTTGTTTCCAAATGTCTAATTCCCTGACTGGTACCAGAGCCGGTATGTTGCTGAAATGTAGCATTTCATTTCAATCCACCCATAGCCGTGACTCTGGAGTTCTGTACTTTTTAAAAAAATCATCTTTTAAAAACAACAGCCAAAAGGAACAGTCGGTCACTTTGAATAACTTAAAGGTTTGCGCTGTTCTGCTGCGGCCACAGTGCACTCTCCTGTGACTGGCATGTTTACCGAACGTTGTAATGGCATCATTTTCTGCTATGCTGCACTCTTCAGCAAAGCAGAACAGTTTGTTTTATTTCAGAGTGGCAGGAGGTTATACAAGGAAGTCATGCTGCAGCAAGAAAGCAGGCATCCCTGGGTACATGTCAGAGTTTCCCACCAGAGGTATATTTAGGCACAAAACGGGAACATTCAATGACTATCTGTATCTCTGTGCATGAAATGTGTGCAGAATGCAATGCTGCATGCCAGATTAACATTTTTACATTTCTCTCTAACATTTTGGTAGAGGAAGTCTGCTATGACCTAAACAATACCATTTTAACAGCTCCATCTGGAAAACTTTTGGTATTATGGTTCTTGTCTGATAGCCAAACTATGGTGGTCATGTTAAGTGGTGTTCTGGAGAATATTTGGATCATTTTGATTATTATTAATAATTCATTAAGGATTTTCCTCTGCAGACTCACTGATATTATCAGCATTATCCATACAAGAGTAGTCTGATTTAAATCTGTCCCATGCATCAGCCTCTGTTTGAGAACCTGGATGGGAAGAAAACTTTTATCTCAACATTGTTCAACAAGCAAAAATCCATCTCATCGATCTCCAAATTGTCCCCACAGTTTCGTGAGATACAATAACCATGCTGATTCATTAACTTCTATTGTAACAAAAAAAACTATCAGAAAAACACCAGCCTGTGGTTTCATTTTGAAGTTCTTCCTGAATGAATTCAATACACAGACAATTTGGAGTTTTGACCAGGAAAAGGACGCTTTGCTGCTGTCAGTCAAGGTATGACTGTGATAATGAAAGTCATGTAGATGACTTATTAAACCTAGGGCCAAGAAGAATCTGATGTTTCCTCACATTTGAAATCTGTTGCTATTGCAGCACAAGCATGATCCAGCTCTGTATCATTAGAATGTATATTCATGCTGTTTTTGTAGGTTTACAGCTCCACGTTCAGTTCAAGTTTCTGTATGTGGACCTGAAGGTAGATTTGGTAGGTGAGCTGCACATCCTCACATGCACATATTCAGTTTTGCAGGAAAAGGACAAAAATCTCACAGCAAAGGAAGTATGTCACAGAAATCACAGACGTTTCTCACAGTAGTTGTGTGTATGTGTTTTGATGCATGTGCACTTTTAAAGAAAATGTGGCAGAGGTTGTTTAGGGGTGATGCTTTCTTGCAAAAGAAAATTAGTCATTACTTTTTCTTTCCCTGACTTAAGACAAACATCTGTCTAAACTAACAAGATAAACAAGGTTGGGTTACATTGTGGTAGTTCACACAGTGCCAGTCCCTGGCCCTGTTTGGATTTGAACAGATCAAGTATCATGTGTGTAAAAACAACTTAGAGCAGTTTACAAATCCAGCAAGGTTCATCCATCAAATAACAACTGCAAAAAACAAGAAAATGACAAGAAATAATATCTGTTAACACCCCACATTTCTTTTCTTTTGTAGGAACAGTTCACAGATGACTGCAAGTTCAGGGAACGTTTCCAGGAGAACAGCTACAACACTTATGCCTCAGTAATCCACAGGAATCACAGGACAGGTCGAGAGTGGTTCGTGGCCCTCAATAAGAGGGGGAAAGCTAAAATGGGCTCCAGTCCCCGGGTCAAATCCCAACACGTCTCTACCCACTTCTTGCCCAGGGTCAGCCTGCACGACAATGGTGAGCAAGGCTTCACCATCACAGACAGGAGCAAAGAGAGGAGGAAAAGCCCACTCCCACCACCTCCAAAGCCTCCCGTGGCAAAGGCAAATATGCAAGCAGGAACAACACCGAAGCGTGCGCAAGTCAAGTACTGGCCCAAGTACAGGTTTGGATAGGTTCATAGAAATTGGACAAATGGACGTACCCCAAAAACTGACAATGGTTATTTATTCAAAGCATTCCAGGTATCTATGAACTGTGTGACAAACCTCAAAGGGCTGCCAGGTACAACTACTAAGCTTTTCTTTTTGAAGCTATGATTGGATGTTGTCTTTGACTTAATGATGCTCTGTCATGTTTTATGGTGCCATCTGTGTACATACTGTTAAAGCTGAAATCCATCACTTCATACATATTCTTGATGAGGACTAGTTGACAAAAAGAGTCATCTATTTTGTTCTGCTGTCTTGCTAGCTGAAAGAAAGATTCTGTCAATCTGAAAATAATGACAATACCCCCCTACCCTACTCCTTCTTAACTAATTCATTCAGGACCACTGGTGAAAAGGAGACTATTTCTATCAGCAGTAATTTATTATTGGCAACATGCTTCTGTTCTAGACTGCCCCGCCCATCCATGTGTCCAGGTGGAAAACCCACCCACCCTGACAGAACAACAGTGACAACTGATATAAGATTTATAAAGTCAGATGCAACACGAAAGGAGAAGCTGAGGCTGAAATGGGTTGCAAAGCGGCTTACAGATTAGCTGATCTGCCAGGATTGCAGTTTGACTTTGTGCCTGCCTTAATGTGCTTGATTATGATTCAAGTGTGGACTAAAATGGTTTGTATTTTGTTGTTGTTGTTGTTGTTGTTTTTGTCAAAATAAAAACAGGATGGTCAAATGAAGTTGGTGGAACACCCCTGTGACCTTTGAGTCATGAAGTGCATTTTGTAATAAGCAGAAGGCCAAACTCAAGTGTTTGTATCAGGGCCTTTTATTTTTCTTCTAATAAAGTATGTCATTTCAGAGGAAAATAATTTACATTTTGCAGTTTTTTTACAAAGTTATGTTGTGTGCAATTTTATTAATTTCATTAGCTCAAAGTCCAATTTGAAAAGTTAATGTTGTATATTATGTCTAAAATTCATAGGTAAGTGACACAACTAAATTATTTCATGAATGTGACAAAAATATAAATTAGGTAATGGATTTCAGCTTTAAACACTAAAAAATAATGTCATAAATGGTCATAAATATTTTCTTGTTGGTTAAATCACAAATGCTGTCATAATTTTTTAATGTAATGCATATTTTTAAGCCACTTTTTGAGACATAAAAAGCTCCCTCACTCGCTTACTCAGTAATTCAGACATGTCTGTTGCTGCCTGAACATACACACCGACCAACTGTCCCTTTTCTGAACACCAGATTTGTGATAATGAGCAAGAAAACGTGGACTGGTTCTCTGGAGACTCCCCCCTTTTCCTGGACAGCTGTGAGGGATCAGAGAGAAAACTGTCCATCAAAACTATCATTTTAGCAACCGGCTGTCCCCCCAAAAAAATCCAGAGTCACGACCTCCCGGCATTCCACCCAGGAGGAGCACACACTGCCATCACCACAGGGATAAAGATGCCAAAAAAGAGCTGCTGCTTGTTTTGGGGAAGGTTCAGGCAGTAAGTGTATCAGATGGCAATGGCCATATAGGAGCACAGGGACATCTCAGGGGAAAAAGAAGAGTTTGGTGGTGAAGAACACAGAATGACATGTCTCAGAGTTCAGTCTATAAATCAAATGCTGTCTTTAATGTAATTGTTTGACTTATTTGAGATCGGTGTACATTTTATAAAAGCTTTATTGAAATCAGTGTCATGAATTTACTCCACTGGCAAAACCTGCATATCAACCTATGACAAAATGATTTGAGCACACAGCAGCATATGTGCAAACATTTTAAACATGCATCTGAACACTCTATATTTACTCTGCACTTTCAAGAAAGGCTTTGTAGAGTTTTGGAAATGTAAGATTTTCTCATGTCTTTTCATACATAAGCGGCCCAGTCTCACAAAGAAAAAGGTCACAAAAATGATATCTGTTTGTTTGTGTGCATGGATGCATTTTGGACTGCAAAACTTCAAAACTAATGTATTTCAATTTGAAGAAAGTTTTGTGCCTACAGCAATGTACTGTCATATGTAAGACAGGCCGGAGGCAACCAAGAAAACTGTGCTTTTAAAAAGTGGCAACTGTTGTATTGTGACCCAAACCATGATCTTTTCCTAATCAAATAGTTTTATTGCATAAGTAGTTTTATTTCTTAAACCAAACTAAACAACAAATGAAAATGCAACTGAAGTCAAAATAACACCAAAGAAATCTCCATCATTACTTCTGCGACCAAATATCAACTTTTTTGGCTGTTAAACCTGAAAAAATGTAACTAAAAGTAACTAGATATGAGTCAAGACTAATAAAAAAAAAAAAACCAAACTGCATTTAAGTAGGTGAGAAAAATAGGATGAAATTCAAAGGAACAGAATTGAACAGATTACATTTTGTGAGTATTTTAGGCACTGCTGTGAGTCTGTGTTGTATTGAGTCAGTGTGCTGCATCTTTAAAACATGATCAGGTCACAGTGTCAAACCTGTGCAAAACTTGTACTTACATCCATCAGGACTGTACTGTATAATAATCTAAATGTGCTATTGCTGTAATTGTAAACATTACAAAATGTTAATTTTGCATCCTCAACCACATCTATCCTCAGTTTTACAAATGAACATATTGTTGGTGAAAATAACAATAGAATATGAACATAATCATAGAGGATAGGTAAAAAATATGTAGCAAAATGCTTCTTATGCTAAGGTTAATACACCGGTTATTACAGTGGGATAAAGCCATTGTTTTTGTTGATGTTCAGATGTACAACTGGCATTTTTTCTGAAAGAGCATGTTGCAAATTAATGAAGCATCTTCCACACTGTATTTATGCAGATGGCAATCTGTAGATTTCTTGATGCTGTTTGTCTTGTTACAATGCTCTGTGTTGCCATTGTGTTGTGTGCTCACATCCCAAAGCAATATTTTTTTTACCAGATTTTTTTTTCATAAAAATGTATGTATGACAAATTTTTTATTTAATAATACCATTAAAATATATATATAAATCTGTGGATATGTATATGTTTTTAATTGCATTAAGCAGAAAAATGCAGCCAGTGGTTAAACTTACACAATACCAAACATGCTTATCTGAAGATTCAGAGAGAATCCTCTACCTTCTTTGTGTGTTAACGTTGGATATTTGTGGTAAAATATGTGGGTGTAGTATATTTCACTAAAGTCCTAATGAGGTCACCAATCTGTCACAGTAAAAGT
>VUQS01074949.1:0-15927 GCA_015108495.1 Heterochromis multidens
CGATTCTTGGTTTGTTTGGATTTCCTTGGAGAATGTTTATTTTCTGTATATCTACACAAGCCAAATAAGGGGCTTTTGGTTGTGTCCTTTCATCTTGTATCCATGACATTTGAAAGTTGCACTGAACCTTTATGTATGCCTACTAAATTAAGTTTACTGAGACTGACATGTCTGCATGAACTTTATAAATCTGCCCACGCCAAATATTTCCATAACTTAATACAAAGAAAACACTAATATTAATAACAATTTAACTAAAATTAAGCATTCCTAATCAATAAAAACTAACCTGAAACTCTGGAAACTAACAGAAAAACTAACTGAAACATCAAACCTATAATAACTCTGCATGGCTGTTTGTTACTCTCTGCTGTAAAAAGATTTCCTGCCACTGAACTCATAATCTAATGTTAATAAAGAATGCATAACTTACGGCTTGTTTATCAGCAGAGGGTTTTTTTTTTTTTGCCCTTTGCATTTTCATTTTGTTTTTATTTACAATAAAGCAGAGCTTCAAGTTAAATGTAACTGCACGCTGTGTTTTACATCTGAGGACTTGACGCTCAGTAGCAGCATAGAACTTGATGTAAAGTGGCAGATTATGGAGCCAATTGAGATAAGTCACAGTGATAAATTTCAGGTGGCAGGCTAGATACGCTCATTGTGTCCCTTTTCCTTTTTTTCCTCCCTTTTATCTGTGAGCTCTTGGTTGAGTGCCAAGTGGAACCAAAGCTTCAAGCAGCTGAGGAAGCGGAGGAGAATGTGTCACTTTGTGAACACTTTGAGTTTGGGCTTAAGATCTCCTCGAAAGTTAAGAATTAGTTTTAGAGTTGGGGTTAAAATTTGTTTAATTTAGGCTTTATGCATTTTCTACTCTTTCACAACCTCTCTCGACTCCTGTCTTTCTGTCACTCTCATGCATCAGGGGCACCACATGGCCTCATGCATGCCATTTGTGTTACTTTTTTGAGTTATTGCAAGTAGCGCGGGTGTTGAGGCGAACAGAAGGGAACAAAGACAGTGAAATGAACCCCTCATCGATCTTCGTATTGGGAACATCTGCCCCAAACCTGCGGGGAGTTAGGAGACTAAGTGGGAGTTGTGGGAAGTTGCAAGCAAACCAAGCAAACTAGAGTTCAGGTATAAGCAGATAATTTTGTCTTGCATACACCTAAAAATGCTATGGTTAGTAGTATACACTTACTGGCCACATTATTAGGAACACCTGTTCAACTGCTCATTAACACAACTCTAATAAGCCAATCACATGGCAGCAATTCAATGCATGTAGGCATGTAGACATGGTCAAAACGACAGATTGAGGAAGAAAGATGATTTAAGTGACTTTTCCATGTGGCATGGTTGTTGATGCCAGACAGTCTTTTCAGGGTTTACAGAGAATGGTCTGAAAAAGAGAAAATATCCAGTGAGCAGCAGTTAATGTGAAAATACCTTGTTGCTGTCAGAGGTCAGAGGAAAATAACCACTCGTTACAACCAAGATATGCAGAAGAGTATCTTCGAATGCACAACAAAGGAGCAGAAGACCACACCGGGTGTCACTCCTGTCAGCTAAGAACAGGAAACTTAGGTTACAATTCTCACAGACTCACCAAAATTGCACAATAGAAGACTGGAAAATTGTGGCCGGCTCTGAAGAGTTTCGATTTCTGCTGCCACATTTAGACGGTAGGGTCAGAATTTGGTGTAAGCAACATGAAAACATGGATCTTTCCTGCCTTGTATCAACGGTCCAGGCTGCTGGTGGTGTAATGGTGTGGGGGATGTTTTCTAGGCACACATATATATATATATATATATGTATATATACACAGTAATAAAGGTAGGAAGACAACAAAGGTAGAAAGCAAAACCAGAGAGAGTCACAATACTGTTTAAAAAAAAAAAAGAGTCAATGAAAGTCTGTGACAAACTGGCATTTCAAACACTCAAGCAAACAAGTCTTTTTCCTCATGAAAACTAATCATTTATATCTTATTCCAGAGGCTACAGTGGAGTATGTTCAAACACAAATATTTAAATCACATCTGATGTCAGTAACTTAGAAATTCACAGATCTGTCTTTTAGACAATTTTACATAAAAACCACCATGGAGGAGGAGGAGGAGTGATCCAACTCTGCACCCATGGGAGCAGATATCAGACCACAATTCAGTGTAGCCACAAAAAAGATTAGTTTTTCAGCATGAAAGGGTTTAATGGTTGTAAATTCTGTGGACAAACTTCATGAACCCATCTTTGGAAGCTGTCACAGTTATTCTGCAAAACATAAGAAAACTACCATAAGTACAATTAGAAAAGGCAGTTTGAAGGAAAGCGGGTTGTCTAGAGAAGCGAGTTAAACCACTTCATCAAAGAATAACTCCTGGAATGCATTGAAATCACAGATTGATGATATCTAGGAGTGTAACAGTATCCAGTGGAGGGGTTTTCTTTTAACTGCCAGCTGCTGAAGTTTTGCGGTGCAGCTGTTATTAAATAAATGTCCCATCCTAAGCTCCGTATCAGGATGGCGTGAAGATCAAACGCAGGGGGCCTGTTTGAAACCTGCCTTAATTATAATAGGAGGAGAGCCGAAGTTCAAATATTTATCAAATTGTAATCCTGACGCTGTATCCGCTTCACACGAGACGAGCGCTCTGATGGACCTGACAGCTTCCCTTTTGCCCAGGCGCCGGACGGGAGCATGTGCAGTCTGAGTGCAGCCACATGTGGGGCTGATTATGAGGGGCCGAGTGTTTACGGTGGACCCAGATGTTGGGTGTTTAACATGGCACGGGCCAAGCAGCGAGTTTTGACAGCTCGTGGTTCAGCTCGACCTACACTTTGGTTGCTGGGCCGCTGAGACAAAATGTCAAACACGCAGATAAGGGCCAAGTAAATGTGATTACAGCAATTCAGCTTTGCCGCTGCCCGGCCAATCTGTCCAATGTCGGTCAACACCTCTTCTGTGTTTGGAGGGAAACATCCAAGGCTGAAGGGCTTCCTGAAAACCACCCACTGGTTAAAGTAAAATGGATGGATGAATAAATAGATGACTAATATATAAAAGGAGGGAAGGTGGAGGAGTCATGCAAGTGTGATTAGCTTGACACATATTAGTAGGTGAATAAAAGAGTCTTTTAGGAGGCAAGGAAAGAAGTATAGGATGAGAGATAGAGTAACTGATTAATGAAAGAGTGGGTGCACTGATGGACAGATGAGAAAAATGAAAAGCAAGAAAGACAAAATATAAAGAAAGAGTTGGAAGTGTGACATTAGCTTCTAGATAAATGAATGAAGGAATGAATGCAAGATTTATTGAAGCGCAAATCTCCAGGACTGGAAAATAAACCTAATGTGGAAGTGCTCAAAACTGCAGTTCCTCTAATGGCCACTAGAGGCCGCCTCCAAAAGAGAATCAATCTTCATAGACTCCCATGTTAAAATGTACAACGGTACATCAGAAATAAACATGTTTATAGCCTGTCACATAAACAGTTTTGACCACTAAACCTAATTTATTCCTTTACAACAACTATCCATCCATCCATGAGATGATCTCTCCAGTGGGTTCTGGGTCTAACCCGGGGTCCCCTCCCAGTTGGGCATGCCCAGAACACCTACAAAGGGAGGCACCCAGGAGGCACCACTGCAACTGGCTCCTTTTCCCCAGACAAATCGCCACCTTATCGCGGTGGAAGGGTTTGTGTGTCCCTGTGATCCTGCGAGCTTTCTTGTCCGGGGCAATAGCCCCTGGTAGGGTCTACCATGGCAAACTGATCCCAGAAGAGGGACCAGACAAAGAGTGATTAAGAAAACCCAAATGAAACGGAGTGTTCAGAGCTGGCTAACTTCACCTGGAAGTGGGAAACTGGAAACCGGGGCCCTCTCCTGGAGCCATGCCCAGGAGGGGAGCTCGAAGACAAGCGTCTGTCAGGCTTGTCTCCATGGGGCTTCGTCCACTACAGCCCAAAAAAGATATCATGGTTCTGCCACCCTGTGGAACAACCACCTGCGGGCAAAGGCACTGGGTCGGGTGCAGTCTGAGTTGGACGATGGGGAGGGGGCCTGGGCATGTGGACTCTCCGCATTAGAGACAGTTTTTTTTTTCAGTAAAATTTTACATTACTCACATATATAGGGGTGCATTTGATTTCTTTGATGGGTGGATGCCAACACAGATGACTGTAGCTAATTCACAGCTATTTCTCATCACTGAATGGGAGCTTTTGAGCATTTTAATGCCATTGTTTGACAAATAATATAGCTTGCTGTGCGGTTAATTGTACAAACATCCTGTCCGAGAAGTCTGTGCTCCAGTTTCAGGGAGTGAAATTCTATTATGTTATTTGTTTTGCACTAATTAGTAGTTACATACAGTCTATGGATGCATCCTACTAATGAAATTTAGTTAGCTGGTCACTTTCTGGCTCCAAGATGACCATGATGCTAAACCCTGTGATGTCAGAGAGGCTATGTCCCTCTGTAATACACAGTTTATGGATTTATTCATTTGAATAACAGAAAGAGGGATTGGATGGATGAATGACTTTGCAGATGCAAAGGAGCAAAGATGGAGAAAACAGTGGACAGATAGAAAAGGGGAACAAAGTCAGCCAAAAAAGTTTAATAAACTGCGGGCAGTGATGTAGGTGGGAAGGATGAAAAGAGTGAATGTCAGAAGGAAATGAACCTGCTGACAAATGAATGAGTGAATGAACAGACAAATTAATTTGGGGGCAAAAAGAGGATGATTGTAAACCAGTTTCTGGCTGTTAATCAGCTTCATATGTGAGATGCTTACACCAATCTGTAACAGTGGTGGTATAACCAATGGCCCAGTGCCCTCGGCACATTCACGTTGATTGGCCAGCTCAGAGTGAGTTTCCACCAGTCACAGTCAGCAGTTTACCTGAGACTGAACTGCCTGAAGCGAACGCCCAGTTTCCTAAGAAGCATTTATTCCTTGCAGTGACTATTTTTTAACTGTGCAGCTCAAATGTTTAACATGTAAAGAAGTTTATGATGCCACTAGAAAAAAGAGCAGCTTCAAAGCTTTACTTACTGATTATTTTGCAGATTCAGATTATTAATATAAATCTACTGATTAACTACGCAATACCTTTATATATTAAGCCACCCATGTTACAAAGGACAGTGATTTAACACTGAGAGTCAGCCAACTTTCATCTGAGACTCCTTCTACAGTCTATAGCTACACTACCTACAGTACTGTGCAAAAGTCTTGAGCCACCCCTCACTTCTTTATATGTTGCTAGAAAAATGGGAAACAAATGGGATGCAGTGATTTCTTTTTCTATTTCTTAGACGCAACACTGATTCATCCCTTGAGTTAGGAGGCTTTTTTATGCTTGAATGATTCATAGGTGAGACTTAAGTGGCTTAACAAAAAAAACCCATTCCTCTGAAAATGATCAGGTACAAGGACTGGACTGAAAATGAGTGAAAAAGAAGCCAATGTCCAAAGAAACACATTGAAAGACCTTCAGAAAGCTGGAGAACTATTGCTCAAGAGCACTTTATAAAATGATAATAAATTCTGGCTCCTTAGAAGCAAAATGTAAAGAAAAGAATGGTGGCTCCAGACTTTTTTAGTACTGTACACCAGAAATGAAGAACGTAAAAGTTGTGTCTTACCGCTGCAGCCAACACATTTCAAAAGGCACAACTTTGAGTTTGAAGGCGAATGTTCTCCCTTTCCGGTTTGTGTCATTCTCTTCAGTTTCACAACCACTTAGCAAGTAGTTGGCGAGTGTTTGCAGACAAGTCAGCATCTTCCATGCAAACTACAGGTGACCATGGCAACTATGGATTAACATGGCAACATGCTAGCGATCCAAGCAATTGTGAGGAGGTTTTCTGCCCAGCACTGTGTATCTCTTTGTGACAAATTTCATCTAGTGATAGCAAGCAACCTCCCACAACCACTCGCCAACCAGTTGGGGAACACACATCTTTCCCTAGCGACAGGTGGTTTACCAGGCAGTCACTGACCAGTCTCTGGGTCTCTGGTATATCTATCCATTTGATAAAGAAAAACTTATTTTATGCTTTAGTAAATGAAATTTAACATTAAATATCTGGTTACATTTTTTTTTTTTTACAATCCAGATGATTTTAGTGGAAGGTCAAGACCTCTTTTCGGGGGGAGAGCAGTCCATACTGCCAATGAAAATGTTTAAAAATCAACACACCAAACCTTCAGTTGATTTAAAGGCAGTTAGAAATAGGTGTATTGTTTAGGTCTGCTTAAACTCAGATATAATGAAAAGACAGTTCATACTGTGCTGAAGAGTGAATGATTCCAGTGAATCAAACCTGTCGTTACCGCTGTGACTCTGTGACTTAGGTAAGTTAAAAACAAAAAGCAGATAACTATGAGTGTCTGTGGGCTCAAGGGCCGTCACACATTTCAGAATATGTTGCTGTCAGTTTAATATTCCTGTCCTGTGGGGCAGTGAAAGATCAGGTGACTGGGGTATAAATAGGCCATCGGTTCATCTCGGCCGACTCGCTGACAGGATCAGAGTGACTGAGGACTGACTCTGATGTCACTTTAAATCAGGGCAGTTGTCGCTGAGGGACCCATCGAGTCGGCGGTGAGCTTTCGGCGCGTCCCTTGGACGCAGACGCGGAGAATGAGGTTTACATCTGTTTTCTCTGAAGTGATGGGGTCGCCGGGATTGTGCCTGGGGGTGGGTCAAAGGGCCAGCGAGGAGATCTGGAGGTACGCGAGCAGGCAGCAGGTTCACCGCTGCTGCTTGAGGCGGTGCATACCTGAACAGATGTAACTGCCAGACTCAAATATACATGAATGTTTCTGGAGGGTAAATAAACACAGAGTACGCTTCAGTTTACAGGAAATCACAATCCCAAAAGTGCATGCTTCAGATCTGGTCTGCCAGTTTAGCATCTAGGTAAACAACTAGCTTTCTTTTAATTCATTTTTAACCACTTTTTAACAAGGTACTGTACATGTGAGCAAATCCACATTCACGGTGTTGGCCTGGGGAAATATTTGCAGGAAGAGGGAGAAATACACCGTTACAGCTGGAGGATACGTATGTTTACCACGTTTGCGTGCTTCAAAGTACTGCTGGGGGGGGAATTGGGGAATTCAAACTGCTGATAAAAGATATAATACTCTAATGTTTAACACCTTTTAAATTTCTTGATTAACATGCAAAGAAACCTGTGTGTTTTCCCCCTTAGTTTACTGCTGTCAAGGTCTCTAAAGAAGTGTTTGGATCACTGAGGGACAGTAAAACTCTCCAATGAATGCTATGCTGTTGAAATTCACTTAACAAGTCCTTGATGCAGGCATCTTTGCAGGTTTTACAGACTAGCCCTTTGAAGGTTTTATTCACCATAACATCCTGACAAATTGCAAGCATATACAATAATACTGCACCCCAATAACAATGACTTTTTTTCTTTTTTTGAAAAAGCTCATTTATTGTAGTCTCTAACCTTCTTAGCTGGAGTAATTTTGTTCCAAACAATAAGAAGATATCCACACTTTGCTTTCTCATAACTAGTTTTCCCTTAGAATGAAATGATGTTTTGAATTAAACAAATTGGTTACAAGACAGCAGAGAACAGGTGTGTTTTTTGTAGTTTTTCTGCAGTAATTGTTATCCATGTGCATGTGCCTCTAGATGATTGTACTGTCTTTATTAAAATATGATATAATCACTTGCAAATCCCTGCTCCCAAAGCAATAACATACCATGAACATCTTGATTCCTCCTTGAAAAAAAAACCAAAACATCTCAGATACACCTAGAGTGTGCGCTCATAAAACCTCAAGAAAACAGGAGGAATAATAACTTATTCAGAGAGATTACAAAACACAGTTATGCTGCATTTTTAACAGCAGCTAAAACCAAGGTCCTTTGCAAGTCTGATATATCTCCATCCATTTCAGCGATCTGTCAAGGTAATGTTAGAGCCACAATGACAGCATCAGCTGCTCGAAGCTGCTTTTTTCATTTTTGGAAGAGCAGCGAACAGGAGAAAGGGTTAGAAAAGCAGGTGCTTCTGCCAAATTATTGAGGCAATAATCAACAACAAAAGTGGTAATTTATGACAGTGGTTCCTTTACATTTTTTATTCATCTTAAAATTTATCACCCTTTAACCTTTGGCTTACCATTTTCCACTATTGGTCCATTACTTTTACCTACTACTCCATTTAACAGCTATTTATGTTTAGCGACCAGTTTTAACTGTTTATCCATTATGTTTACCTAATGGCTCAGTCACACTAGAGTAAAAACAGGACAGCTACCTCCTTGCAACTATTAAAAAATGGGTGGTTGCCTGGTGATTGCACTGAATTGACCAATGGCTACTAGTTGCAGTGACCAACTGGGCATCCAAAGGTTGAGCATGCAACACCCCCAACCACTTTTGATTGCAAGGCAATTGCAACCTGATTGCCTAAACTTTACAATTAATCTGAGTCAGTCTGCACTAAAGACCACAACTTGTCTTCGATGTGTATCTTTCCAATAGGGAACTCGACTCATCTGGTTACCAACTAGTTATTTTGGTTATATTCCTATATAAAAGCAAAGGTTGCTGAGCACCACTGTCATTTTACAGTTAAACTGCCATCCTGCATCAACTACGTCACTATTTGTGGAGGAATTTCTGATTCAGATCTGTGAGGTTCTGGCTGGACTCTGAATGTAAGTAGTTAATGTGAATTTCTGTGTATGCAGACAGCAACAAATTTGGAATTTTTGATGATTTATCACAGTTAATCGCCGTATTATCACAAAGAGATTACATGTAATTACCAGCTTGATCCCATTTAATCACAGACTGATTGCAGATTGATAGCAGACTGACTCTGTCTTGCTGCTTTATCGCCATTTTGATACACCAAAGTCACTTTGAAGACAGCAACTAACTGCGAGTAGTTGCAGACCTAATCTCCGTCTTCAAAGCAACCATTTCAAAGGCAAAAATAAAGTTGTTTACAGCTTTAAAACTGTCTGGTTTTTATTGTACTGCAACTGTAGGGCCCAGTCTCCTCAGTTCACTTCAATTCAATTCAATTTCGTTTTCACAGTTGTCCTTTCTCACATGTAGTACACAGCAGGGAATAGTCTGTTTTAGACGTACTCCAACTGAATTAACAATTCAATTCAATTTTGTTTATATAGCACCAAATCACAACAAGAGTCGCCTCAAGGTGCTTTATATTGTAAGGTAAAGACCCTACAATAATACAGAGAAAACCCCAACAATCAGATGACGCCCTATGAGCAAGCACTTGGCGACAGTGGGAAAGAAAAACTCCCTTTTAACAGGAAGAATCCTCCAGCAAAACCAGGCTCAGGGCGGGCAGCCATCTGCTGGTTGGGGGTGAGAAGTGTAGCCTTTTCTGCTGATCATTGGTGCTACACCTTTAAATATGATACATTAAGAAAATAAATTCTGGACCTCTAATTTCTAAACCCTAGTTACAGCCCTGACTGTTAGCCAATAGTATTGAAGCATTAGCCATACTTGTAGTGCAATATGTCAACAATTATCTGTTTTAATCATATATTCTTGGTATCTAGTATTTAATCTTATCCATCACTTTTAATTAATTATTCAGTTCCAGTCAGTTCTTTATTAAATATGATTAAAGCTTAACTGTCCAGGGTACTTGTTACCCTGGTTGGGAATTACTTAGGACAATATCATGCATCTGTTTCACAGGATCAGCAAACAGTGTTTTAGCAACACATGTACTATAAATAACACAAACCACTTTACCGTTTCAACGTATAAAGACAGAGTTCAGAAATTGTTAGATTTCCTTTCCTATTTTCCTACAACTTGGCTTATAAAATTCTTAGTGCTTTATCCATTATGCCATTCTCCTAGAATCCCTTGGAAATTCACCGCACCCTTTATAATTACTGCACCAACTGCCGACTGACAAGGCTCATTTGCCTTCGCTGGAAGAGGTTGTCTCTTTCCTTAGGTACCTCTGTTGTGCTGCTGCCCTCCCCTTGTCACTACAAATTCCCATCTTTACCTACGCAGCCGGTGGCATCTTCAAATATGGATACTCGGCCTGTTAAAGAGAGTGCTGTCAAGATAAACAGGGGTAGGGATGCTTAAAGGGGATTAGATTTCCAGGCAGATTTCTTCTGTTTAAATTGATACTGCACAATAAAGACTGGCTTTTAAAAAGGTAGGCCTGTTTCATATAGAGAGGAATATATCAGAGGAGACACTGAGGAGAAATCTATTTTAACAGTCGTAATTGCTATAAGACATCTGTCCACATGTTCAAGGAGCTTGTGGAAGTTAATATTTTCCGTGTGGAATATATTTAATACATTAAATAAGGAAGTGACTTCCTTATTTAATGTATTAAAGGTACAAACCGTGTCCTCAAATCTCTTTGTGGTCTCAGTCATGTAGACCTAGAGACCAGTCGGCGACCCCCCTAGTAACCACCGGTCTCGAGGGAAAAATGTGTATTCACTGACCAGTTGGCGAGTGGTTACTGGAGGTTGCTGACTGTCAATGGGTGAAATTGGTTGCAAAGAATGTGCTGCATCAAAAACCTCCATTTGGTTGCTATCAGATTGCCGCATTTGCTCATAGTTTGCATAGAAGATGCTGACTTGTCTGCAAACACTCACCAACTACTAGGTGAGTGGTAGTGAAACTTGAAAAAGTGCGATGCAAAATGGAAATTGATAACATTTGCCTTACTGCTGCAGCCAACACGTTTCAAAAGCTGCAACTTTTACTTGGAAGGTGAACAGTCTCCGTTTCCAGTTTGTATCTCACTTTTTCAACACTGCCACTTGGCTAGTACTTGGCAAGTGTTTGCAGGCAATTCCGCATCTTCAAGGCAAAGTTGTGTCTCAGCGCTGCAGCAAACATGCTTCAAAAGACGCAACTTTTACATTGAAGGTGAACCTTCTCCATTTCTGGTTTTTGTCACACTTGTCAGTTTCACTGCAGCTCGGAGAGTACCTGGACATTGTTTGTAGACAAGTCAGTCACTTCTATTCAACCTACGACCACAGCAATATGCTAGCGACTGATCTCTAGGCCTGTGTGACTGGGGCTTTTTTCACTTGATCCTACGCTATCACCATGATTGTCACGTGCCCAAAATGGTGAAAAAGTTACGTGGTTAGTGGTCATGTGTCTGCAAAGCCTCAATATAAACAGCCTACAAGGGGTAGCAGAATTATAAAGAGCAGCTTAGGTCCACTGTAAATATGCCACTTGTCTTCAGTGAAGCTGTAGTCACCACTTCATTATCTGATTACCAGTGAAGGAGGCAAACATTTCAGTGATAAAATGCTGTTAAAAGTTTGCTAGCTTTCCTAAAACTCCCACTTCATACTGGGCCCTTTTGATGAAAGAGTCCTGTATGAAGTGGCACGTTGGCCTGTAGCTGATGATGGATGAAAAAGGAAACTTTACCTCTTCTCATTCTTGAATGTTTTACAGTAATTTAAAACCTTTAGGGTGCTATTACTGCCCCCTTCTGGCTTAAATTTCCTTCACAAATATTTCCAAGTCAGGCTGTGTACGAGCAACTGGATGGGGGGTGCTGCGCCCAGACCCACAGCTCTTTCTGTGACTGACATGACCATGTGAGAACATCCACTCCATCTGATGTCAATTGGGTCCATTAAGAGCAGTCTGAAGCATGAGCTTTTTGCTCATGGAGATTACTTGTACCTATCTATATGAACATTGGCTCTGTTTAATATAAGCATCCACTGAAAAAGAGCAATAGGTCCACTAAATTTTTAGCTTATTTAATTGCCAACTGATCTGATTCATAGCAATTCACCTAAAGAAAAAAAAAACTATGTGAGATATGCAAAAATGACCAGAAAAGAAATTAAAGAAAGAATTTTGCAGCAATGTTGCACTTCATATGAATAAATATCCTTTATGCATTTTTTATTTCAATGTGGTGCTCTGTACCTGAGGTTTTAGGCTCACTGGATGATGTTTTTATCCAGTTGGACAGTAACTTTGCTCATTGTCCATTTATTGCCCCTTCTGCTTTTACCATGTTTCTCATTTTTTTCACATGACAGATGGCTCAGACAGACAGGTAGCTGGTATGAGGACAACATCAGAATATGTAATTTCTACCCCTCCCTGTCGTCTGTGTTCCCCCTGCATCACAAGAAAAAAGAAAAAAGGATGTCTTCCCATCCGGTGTCTCCTCTGTTAACGTCGGCTCCGTCTGTCTCTGCAAAGTGAGCACATGGTTCATGCATAAATCAGCAGCACGGTGATCCCAGGTTGTCCCCTGATGCACCGCCTCCGGTGATCTGGCTACCAGAGCCGTGCCATTACGCTGGCGCATTGAGCCGGTCACCGCTAAACAAATATGAAACCGTGCCACTTTGTGTCACAATTTTTTACATTCAACAGAGGTCACGTGAAACGCGAGGGAACCTTTTTCGCCCATCTGTGAGCTAAAACGTTAAAAAGGTGGGCGAGCCTCACAGGAAGAGCGCAGAAAGGGGGAGAGTGAGGACGTGAGCCATTACAGCTGTGCATATGACACTGCTATCTAAGATGCATGACCCCTGTGGCCATTTCAAATATTTACGCTCTTACCTGTGTATCCCAAACCACAAGATGTGGCTTCAATTTATAAAATATAGGGACAAAATGGAGGTGCACTGTCATTGCAATCATGCAATATAGTTACTGTCAGTCCCCCAACAATCCACACAACAGGTCAGTGCAGTTAAAACAAAAAGCACAATTGTTTGCATCGTATTTTGTTTGTAAATGAATAAAAGTGCAGCAGGTTTTCCAGTACTCTATACTGGTAAATCTCGTAAATATTCATTTTACCATATATCTGCTCTACTGCATACATGTAAGTACAGAATATGAATTCAGATCATAAATAATTTAATATCAGCATCAAACTTCTCTGAGAAAAATATTTACATAGTTTAAAAAAATGCACCCTATCCACCGACCTTAGAGATCCAAGATGCACATAATATCAGATTACGTTTTACTATCCTTGTGCTTACTGTCCATGAAGTACAGGATTTAATTTTCTTTTTTTTTTTTTTATGAGGAAGGATGGTGAAATTCAATGGACCTACAACATTCCAGATTATTATAATTCCAATCCAGAATCCTGAAGCCAAGAGTCAGATTTTGAAACCATCATTTCTTCAATAAAAATGATGAATTAGTAATAGAGGACGTGTCATTTTAAGCTATACTGACAAGTCGCTTGTGATTTCTTTGTAGGTTCTGATGACATTAAATAACCCAGAAAAAAACATTGTTAGATGTACCACTCCAATAACCCATTCGACCAATCCAAAGTCAAAGAAAATTGGCTGCTTACACTCATGTATTCCCTTTTCATATCTCAATAACTGTTAAAACTGCTGTTTGGTGTTATTTCAGCTGCTGTTCTGTCTTTGGGTTTCAGTGCATCTACAGACTGACACATCTCTTTTTGAGCCACAAGGTGTTGAGAAGAAACTAGCAAAAATTCCACTGGCTTAACCCACAACAGATTCCCAGTTTTCCCAGATCTGTGCAAGTGATTGCACAGGTCACCTGGTGGGAGGCAACCTGTCTCCAAATGATTGCAGTCCGACTTGGACTACCTGCAGTCACTTTCAGACAGACTGGTGAAGGTTTGCAAATAACTGTCGTCTAATTTAAATGCAGATAGATTGCTGAAATCAATCAGCAGAATGCTGCAGTCAATTAGCAGGATGGCAACCTCTTGCAACTATAAGAAATTGGTTGATGCTCAGTGATTGCACTGAGATCTATTGAGTTCGGAAACCGATTACAAATAGTTGCAGCTACCGGCTGATCGCAGAGGTTGAGTGTGCAACACCTTCAACCTCTGGGTAACCACTTTCGATTGGAAGGCAACCTGATTGCTTAGCGCCTATGTGATTTTGCAGTTAAATCACCGTCATCTAGCAACTAAGTCACTGTGTCTGAATTTCTGTTTCAAATCTTCGAGGTTCTGGCTGGACTCCTTATGTAAGTAGTTAATGTGAATTTATTTGTATGTAGACAGCAACAGATTTGCAATTTTTGCTGATTTATCACAGTTAATCACCGTATTTTCGCAAACTGCATTGCTATCTTGATGCACCAAAGCTGTTTTGAAGACAACAACTGACTGCGAGTGGTTGCAGACCTGGTCGCTGTCTTCAAAGCAACCATTTCAAAGGCAAAAAGATCTCAACTTCATTGCACTCGGTTACAATAATTTTGGTCGTGTCGTGGTCTCCAACCACTACAGTCCCTAATGGAACTGTAGCATAACTCATCACAGCACACACCTGCATCAGTGAAAAAAGAAAAGTTCAGGCAATATTTATTATTGATGAACATATTTTTGGATACATACACTGTTTCGCACACCTAGACTTTACTTGGGCGGGCTGCTCAGATATATTTTGCGATTAATGTTTATTTTTTCATGCATCCAAGAAAACGACTATATCAGTTTACTAGTGGACAGTCCTCTTGCTGCTAGCTCTTCTCACCCACAACCAGTGGCGGCAGATGGCTGCCCCTCCCTGAGCCTGGTTTCTTTCTGTTAAAAGGGAGTTTTTCCTTCCCACTGTCGCCAATGGTTGCTCATAGGGGGTTGTCTGATTGTTGGGGTTTTCTCTGTATTATTGTAGGGTCTTTACCTTACAATATAAAGTGCCTTGAGGCGACTGTTGTTGTGAGCTGGCGCTATATAAATAACATTGAACTGAATTGAATAGCTCACCAAAGCTGCTGAGCAGAGCAAGGACTACAATTGCAAACAGTTCATCCACAGGATGAACTCAAACTCAATGACAGCCAGCTGATATTTATTCTGTTATCTACTGGGGGTTAGTTTCCCTTTCAAAATGTTGGGGGCTGGATTGGGATGGTCTGCGGGCCAGTTCTGGGCTTCAGGTTGGATTTTGCGAGACTATCGGATGACTCTGGATTTCCCAACGAATTTCATGGTAGCAGCAATAATAAGTCATCAAACTAATCAAAGAGTGAATGGAGCCAGAAAGATGGATTTTAGTTTGTTTTGGTCTTTATTGACTGTTGTTGGCACGTTTGTGAGTGAGGAGTGGCTGACAATGCCTTTGCTCCTGTGTATTCTCCCACAGGGAAATCCAGGAAATTGATGAATGCAGGGTTGGCTCCAAGTGATTATCCAGACCTGGACCTGTTCTCTAATAAGCATTCAGCATCACACCTTGGCTGGCATGAACCTCCTTTTGCTGTGTTTAGACCACATCAGCTGTTAATTGGTTTATTTTCTCAAGCAGATGAAACTTGTTTCAGACTAAAAAGAGAGCCGGTGAATGAGGGGAGGAAGGAGGGAGGGAGACTGGAGGTTGGAGAAGTCACTTTTGATGATATTACGTTTTAATTATTTCTGTAAATACAGGAGGCTGGGGCTCTTAGGCGACCCTGTCAGTCGATTTTTCATTACACGTGTGGTTGTAAGGTGTCTAGGTCCAGCCAGCCGTCTAGCTGACGTTCCACCGGCGGCCATGAGGGAATAACACCCCCCTCCAGCACACACGCACACACACCCCTTTCTTCTTTCATCTTGTTAATGGACATTCCTCCACAAACGTCGGCGAGTCTACCTGACTGCAATCCTTTAAAGTTTAATTCACTCTACATTTAGCTCTGGTCATAAATACCATATTAGGTAGCAGCAGCATGTTTTATGTGCTCCCTATGGTCGTGCTTTTGTTTTAATGAAGCCATTTGCAACTTATGAGCAAAAAAAAGGGAGAGAAAGTCGCATATTAGATGGGATAGATCAGTCAAACCTATTCCCACATTGTGTTTTATACATGGGCTGGAATCAAATGAGGCCAATGCCCATCCACCGGTGAGGAAGG